>JAAALK010000082.1:88101848-88290569 GCA_019279435.1 Zizania palustris | reverse complement strand
TAAACGATGACGAAGACCTAGGGGAGGTCCCCTGCTCCGTCGTCCGGGCAAGTGGGAGTCGGGTTCCTCGACTCCCAACTTCCCTACACCCGGGGGCCGGTACGTGAGGAAAACGCGGCTCCGGCAGGGAAAATGTTGGGGGCAGGACCTCTTGGGGACTTGACTATGCGCTGACATCCTTTCAGATGTACGAGGTCCTGGAGGATCCAGCAATCACTACCCCACGAGGCTCCCAGAGGTACTTTCCGGAGCTCCCCCTTTTTAAATCAATGCCTGCACACTATCTCTGGAAATAGTAGCCATATTAATTTTGTTAGTGACGTAGGTACCTCTCACGGCCTGTCGATGCTTCGTGACGTCCGGGGAAAGCTCATGCGCCTTGGACTGAGGCTGTGCTCGCGCGGACCCCCGTGCCTTCGGACGCTCCGAGCTTGACGATGGAGAACGCGTCCGTCGGAGCGGATGATGCTCCTGCCGAGATGAACTTGGCGATGGAGGTCATCCCTACAGTGGCAGCCCCGACCACCGAGGTTGCCTCTGCCGTTGCGGTTCTGGTCGAAGGGGTAGCTGCCGACGATCGGAGTGTCCCTGCTTCGGCCTCTTTTGTACCGGGGAGGGGCAAGAGCATATCTAGCCTCGGCCTTCTTCCTGGCCAGGCCGTGACCTCCGTCGACAATTCGGAGGATGAGGCCGCAGCAGATGATCTTCAAGCTTTGTCTTGGCTTCCTCTGCTGGCTTCCGTTCTTGGAGCATCGAAGTGGCCTCCGGAAACTCATGGAGCCCCTGGCAGAGAGAAGCCAGGATATCGCCAATTCGGACTTGGTCTCCGTCTTGAGTGAGGCCAGGGCTTCGTCACTAAACTCAGCCCTCGAAAGGGTGCCCTTCAGTTATGAAAAGACACCATAGCTGCTTCGCATTAGTGACCATAAATACTTCAGTACTTACTTGTTCTTTTTGCAGCAATTTGTCCTTGCTAGAGCGGGAGCGACTTCCAACGAGGTCGAGGTTAATCGACTTAAACAGAAGGTCACCAGCCTCCAGACGGCCCTTAACGACTCCACCGAGAGATCCCTCAGGCTGGAGGAAGAGATCCTCGAAGACGGAGGGCTAGGGCGGCGTCTGACGAAGCCCTCCGGGTGGCGCGACAAGACAGCGATGCCCTTCGCTCGTCTGCCCAAGAGGTCGAGGACGAGCGCGTCGTCCTTCGGCGGAAGTTGAAAGACTCCGCCAAGAGGCTGCTACTTCGAGCGTGCAGTTGGTGGAGCTCCAGGGGGCTCTCAGCCAGGCGATGGCCCATAAGAGCTCTTTAATGCTCCAGGTGGCCGAAGTGTCTGCGACTGCTGCGGGGCTGGAAACAGCGGAGAAGAAGAACTCCGGCATTGCGGACCATACCTTGGAGGCTCTTCAGGGTACCTTGGAGTACTTCGGCACTATGTGCCCTTCGTCTTCTGCTACGACCCACGAGCCCCTTGACCGAAAGCTAACGAGGATCCATGTGGCTTTGTCGTTGATGATGAACTCCGGCATTCGGTACGGAGAGATCTCCGGGCAGTGTGCCGGCATTGGGGTTCTTCGTCACCTTGAGTCTCTTCGGATCCCCCTCAGCTCAGTCGGGGGTTCAACCCATAGAGGCTTCGCATCCGACGACTTGCTGCGGCCATCTTCGGATGTGGCTTCGGCCTGGCAGCCTTCCGGTCGACCTGGAAGACGGACCACAAGGTCGCAGCTAAAGCTTGGATTGACGAGGCCCGTCGGCAGAAGCAGGCGCATACAAGGCCACCGCTTCCTGCTTCGCCAGCCCCTTCGGTTCCTGCTCCGCCAACCGACCCGCAGGTCTAGCCACTTAGGGTTATTATGTACATGAAGCCTTGTAAAGCCTCTTTTTATTAATGAAAAAGCCATAAACAAAAACTTGTCTTGGGTGTTCTGCTCTTTTTTTAGGTTTTGTCATGCCCTTCGAGCCCTGACTTCGTACTTTTGGAAATTACCGACGAGCTCCGAAAGGAGTGGGCAAACCTCGAGGGCTTGAGGCCTTACCGCCGTTCCCGCTTTTCTGTTCCTCGTGGAGACGGAGGAGAAATCACCCTCGAAGTTTGCCAAGATGTCTTAGCTTATATTAAAGAGGAATAGAAGGCAGAGGGATCTTCGTCTTCCGAACCTATTGACTGGTCCGACTCAGAGTACCGGGCCAAAGACCCTGCGGAGGCTGACTCCGAAAGGCTCCTGACATGGGCAGAGCTTCAAGAAGAGCAAAAGAAACTACGAGCCTCCAAGAAGAAGAGAAGTGCTCGAACGAAGAGGGCCAAGCCGACAGCTTCGAGCTCCGAAAGGCAGAGTAGCCGGAGGAGAAGCTCTAGATATCGACAAGGTCTTCGATTTTTCCTAGGCTTGGACCAAAACTTTTCTTGATGTAAAAGTATAATGATTTAATGTGAAATGCTTCGAAAGTACACTGTGTGACTCCTATCCTCCGACCCCCCTTGTAGGTGGTGGAGCCTTTACTATAGAAAAGGGTTCGCTAGGCACAATAATGCTCCGAACAACCGAATGCTTCGAATTTACACTTGTCATTTTTACTTTTAGCAGTACCACTTCGCGGCTTTCCTCTTATTAATAATTTTTTTACGCGGATCTTGACAAAACCGGAGCATGGAATCCATACTTTGGACACCTTCGGCTCTTGTACAGATAGTTCGCGCTCGAGGACTAAAAATCTGTTCGTTTTTAAAGTCTTTAGACTTTTGTACGGATCCTAACAAGCCGGAGCCTGGAATCCGTAGAGTGGCCACCTTCGGCTCTTTTACAGATGTTTCGCACCCGGAGGCCGAAAGTCTGTTTTTCTTTAAAGTCCTTAGACTCTTCTACGGATCCTAACAAGCCGGAGCCTGGAATCCGTAGGGTGGCCACCTTCGGCTCTTTACAGATGTTTCGCACCCGGAGGCCGAAAGTCTGTTTTTCTTTAATGTCCTTAGACTCTTCTACGGATCCTAACAAGCCGGAGCCTAGAATCCGTAGGGTGGCCACCTTCGGCTCTTTTACAGATGTTTTGCACCCGGAGGACGAAAGTCTGTTTTTCTTTAAAGTCCTTAGTCTCTTCTACGGATCCTAACAAGCCGGAGCCTGGAATCCGTAGGGTGGCCACCTTCGGCTCTTTTACAGATGTTTCGCACCCGGAGGCCGAATGTCGGTTTTTCTTTAAAGTCCTTAGACTCTTCTACGAATCCTAACAAGCCGGAGCCTGGAATCCGTAGGGTGGCAACGGAGCCTCTGAACCAATGGTTCGAAGGCAGCTGCCTGGGTCTTGGGAAAATGCTTGGCTCTACAAGCATCTTCGTCCTCCCGATGCGTCCATCAGGAGTAAGGGATATTCGAAGAGCAAACAAAATTCGACCCTTATCTTTATTCATAGAAAGGAAAGTTTTACAAGTGATTACAAGGGGCCCCTAAGCAAAATAACGCTTAAGGTGCTCCGCATGCCATGCATGCTTCAATTCTTCTCCTTCTAAATTAGCTAATTTAAACGATCCGGGACGTCCTGAGCGTAGGATAACATATGGTCCTTCCCATTTGTTTCCTAGCTTCCCCGGAGCTATTACACTTCGCAAGACTAGATGACCAGGCTTTAACTCATTTAGCTTTACCTTCGGGTCATACCATGTTCTGGTGTGGTCCTGGTACTTAGTCAGGTTGGCGACAGCTCGAAGCCTTGTTTCTTCTGACAAATCCAGTGAAGTGCTCCTGTCATCTTCGTCCCCAGGTTAAACTACGCGAAGCGATCCACCTCTGAGCTCCGTAGGAGTCATGGCCACATCTCCGAAGAGCAATCTAAATGGTGTGAAACCTGTTGACCTGGTTTGAGTGGTTCGAATGGACCACAAGATTTTGGGGAGCTCTTCGACCCATAGCCCCTTGGACAATCCAACGATTCGGCGATTCAGCCCAGAGAGAATGTTCCCGTTGGCTCGCTCAACGACTCCGTTGGACTGTGGATGTCGCATTGCCGCGAAGCTCAACTTAATGCCCAGTTCTTCACAAAATGTTTGGAAAGTGTCAGCTTCGAACTGGGTTCCATTATCCACCGTCAACTCTCTTGGAACTCCGAACCTGCATATAATATTCTGCCAGAAAAATCTTTGCACATTCCTCGAGGTGATAGCTGTTAATGGCTCCGCTTCAACCCATTTTGAGAAATACTCGATTGCCACTACCACAAATTTCAAGCCGCCTTTTGCCATTGGGAAAGGGCCTATGAGGTCCATGGCCCATCTAGCCATTGGCCAGACTGGGGCAATAACTTGAAGCTGAGCTGGCGGGCGATGGCTTCGTCTGCTCATCCACTGGCAGCCTTGGCATGTTCGAACTAGTTCCTCCGCATCTCTTACTATAGTTGGCCAATAAAACCCTTGCCGAAGCGTCTTGCCTGCTAGCGCACGAGGGGCTAAATGACCTCCGCACAAGCCTTCGTGGATGTCCCAAAGTATGTCTTGACCTTCAGGCTGTGAGATGCTTCGAAGTAGAGGTGAACACACTCCAGCCTTGTATAACATTCCATCAATAAGCTTGTAATTTCGAGCTCTTGCTTGCAACCTTCGGGCTTCTGGACCTTCGGGAGGGTTTATGCTACTTTGCAACATGTTCATTATCGGAGCCCGCCAATCTGTAATTGGAATGCACAGTACCTCCGAAGAGGGTATTTGAACAGCTGCTGGCTGCACTAGTTCTTCGTAGAAAGCACCCTTCGGGAGGTCCACCGCCCCTGCTACAGCTTTTGCAAGAATATCTGCAAGTTGATTCTCTGCCCGATGGATACTTCGAACTGTAAATCCTTTGAATGCTGCTTCGGCCTTGCTGATTTCTTCAAGGTATTGTGCTAGATGTGGATTCTTTGCTTGAAAACTTTTATCAACATGCCTTGCGACGACTTGGGAATCTGTCTTAATCACTATTCTTGCAGCTCCGAGTGCTTTAGCCTTTCGGAGGCCTAGCAAGATTCCTTCATACTCGGCAATGTTATTAGTGGTTCTGAAGTTGAGCCTCGCAGAATACATGGCCTTCTGCCCCGATGGTGATATGATGACGGCCCCTGCTCTAGCACCTGATGCTTGATAAGCTCCATCAGAAAATATTGTCCAAAAACCTTCGGAGAATTCTTCCGGGGTCCAAATAGCAGATGGAGTCCACTCTGCTACAAAGTCGGCTATAATTTGAGATTTAATAGTTGTTCTCGCCGTGAAGGAGATTCCGAAGGGTGCCAGCTCGACCGCCCATTTTCCAACCCTGCCCGTAGAATCTTTGTTTCGGAGCATATCCCCCAGAGGATACGATGTAGGGACGATCAAGTTATGGGCCAAGAAATAATGCCTTAGCTTTCGCGAGGCCATTACTAGGGCATAAGCAAACTTCTCGAGTTCGGAGTATCTGACTTTAGCTCCGGATAATGCTTCCGACACAAAATAAACCGGGTTCTGGACTAGCTTTTCTTTGAGCTCAACTTCCCGGACCAATACTGCGCTCACCGCTAAACTTGTTGCTGCAAGATAAAGGAGCAATGTTTCTTCTGGAAGTGGAACGGTTAAAATTGATAATCTTCCGAGGTATGCCTTTATATCATCGAAGCTCTTCTAGCACTCCGGTGTCCACTGAAAGCTTTCGGACCCCTTTAGTGCTTTGAAAATTGGGAGGCTCCGCTCTGCTGACCTGGCCAAGAACCTGCTAAGAGCTGCGAGCCTTCCTGCTAGCTTCTGAACTTGCTTCAAATTCTCTGGCGGAGCCATCCTTTGCAGTGCGCTTACTTGTGTTGGGCTAGCTTCGATTCCCCTGCTCAAAACTAAGTACCCTAGCAGTTTTCCTGCTTGTGCTCTGAATATACATTTTTCCGGGTTGAGGCGTACTCCACATGCTCGGAGGCTCTCAAATGTTTCAGCTAGATCTAGGCTATGCTCGTGCTTTTGAGCACTTTTTATTACAATATCATCCATATAGGCCTCAACATTCCGGCCTATCTGATGACCTAGAGCTTTAGCTATTAAACGAGAAAAGGTGGCTTTGGCATTCCGCAGCCCAAAAGACATTCTTACATAAGAAAATACTCCGGAAGGAGTTATAAAGCTTGTCTTGGCTTCGTCTTCGCGTTTCAGCCATACTTGATGATATCCGGAGTAAGCGTCAAGGAAACTTAGCAATTCGGAGCTGGCTGTGGAATCTACCAGCTGATCTATTCGGGGCATCGGGTAGGGGTCTCGCGGGCATGCTTTATTTAATGAAGTGAAGTCAATACACATGCGCCATTTGTTCGAATCTTTCTTCCTTACAAAAACAGGGTTAGCCAACCACTCGGTATGGGCTACCTCTCTGATGATGCCAGCTCTTAACAATTTTTCTACTTCAGTTTTGGTGAGGCTTGCTCTTTCTGCTGACAGCTTGCGGAGCCCCTGGCGTACTGGCCTGGCCTTCGGGTTGACGAGCAGACTATGCTCGATGATGCTTCGATCGACCCTGGTGATGTCTTCGTCGGTCCAAGCAAAGACGTCCAGATTTTACCTGACGACTTCTTCTAACAAAGTAGCTATCTCCGGGGATAGCCCTCTGCCGAACTGCACTGGATACTCTTTGCCATCTTTTGAAATTATTCTTGTTTCGACATCAACCTCCGGGCTTGGCTTGAGCGAGGGTCCCTTCGAAGGGTTCGAGGTCTCCGGCACTTCTTCGATGCTTTCCGCCACATTATGCACTTGCCGGGGATCCAACAGTTGCCCATGGCCATACTCCGTCCTCCGGGCTACAGCTTGGTCTCCTGAAATGGTAAGCACTTCGCCTTGCGTGGGCAATTTGAGACAAAGATAATTATGGTGCGCTATAGCTCTGAACTGGTTCAACATCCCTCGGCCGAAGATTGCATTGTAAGCATATGGAGCGTCGACCACGTCGAAGATCACCTCTTCTACTCGGGCCAAAGGCCCCTCTCCGAAGGCAACCTCGAGGCCTATTTGGCCAAGGGCATCGAGAGGCGGTTCTGAGAACCCTTGAAGCGACCGAGCTGCTGGGAGTAGATGCTTCCGAGGTATGCACATCTGATCGACGGCCTGGACAAAGAGTATGTCTGCGGAGCTCCCACCATCTACTAGGATCCTTCGGACCTCCACTCCTGCTATATCAGCAGAAATGACCAATGGGTCAGCATGGGGGAACTTCACCCCCGCCGCATCGTTGGAGGTAAATGAGATGGGTACGTGGGACAATCTGGCATCCCTTCGGCGGAACTCGAGGTCCCAATGTGCCCGACTTCGCGGACGTACTCGCGCCGCTGCCTTTTGGACATGCTTCCGAGGGTCCCCCCTCCGAAGATGGGCAGGACCACTCTCTTGCCGCGGTCCTGCGGGTCTTCCTGCTTTGGTGGTGGCATAATGTTGGCCACTGGCAGCCGCATGGGGGCTTCAAGGGCACCGGCTCGGGCCACAGCTTGTACAGGCTCCGACCGTGCCGATGGTGGGGCTCGATCCGAAGCACCCCGCCCCGCACTTCGTCCTAGGTATTCACCCCGAAGGGTTAACACCGACTTGCAGTCCTTCGTGTCATGGCTCCTATTATTGCCATGCACGCAGCAGAAAAAACTCTGGCGTCTACCAGGCGCTCTCTCTTGAGGCTTCGGTGCTCCAGCCTTGAAGTTCTGCGCCTGCTGGAAATTGTCAGGTGCCTTCGAGACGGAAGGTGCAATGCTTAGCACCTCCGAACGGAAATGCTTCTTCCCCCGCTTGTATTCGTTGAAGCGGTTGTCTTGTGGAGGTTGTAGGGTAGCGGAGGCTTCGGGCTCCCTTTTGACTTCCCAGAGGGAGGGCGATGGTGCTTCAGCTCGCCGAAGACAGCCTTCCTCCGCCTTGGCATACTGTTCGAAGTATGCCATTAGCTGCGCCATAGACGTCACCGGCTTCCGATGGAGTTTGCTGAGGAGGTCGGGGTTTAGCACCCCTTCGCGGGCAGCATCGACTACTGAAGAGGTAGACAGGCCCTTAATCTGTGATTTGGTGTGGGCAAAGGGCGTGAAGTACTCCCGGAGTGTTTCTCCCACCCGCTGCTTCACCTGGAACAAACTTCCTGTGGACATCGGGACCACGAAGGTGCCTTGGAAGTTGCTCACAAATTTCTTCTTCAGCTGCTCCCAAGAACTGATCGATCTTGGCTTCAGGGACCAGAACCAGCGAAGTGCCACGCCTTCGAGGGCGAGGGGGAAGCATTTTGCCATAGTGCTTCGCACCCCTCCACTCGCTTCTATTGCCAGGGCATATGAGCGGGCGAACTCTCTGGGGTCCGACCCCCCGGAGTACTTGTGCAATTTCGAGGCCTTGAATCTGGGGTCGAAAGGCACTCTTGTAAATCCGAATGTAATGGAGACTCGTCATCGAAGGATGCATTCTCAGCCTCCTCCGGGACTTTGATAACTTCTGGGAGATTGTGGGTACCACCGTCTTGAGGCCCTTCTGGAGTTTCGGTGGAAGCTTGAGTGCGGAGGCGATCGGCGGCCTCTTGCCTCCACCTGGATACTTCCTCCTGAAGCCTGGCTAGTTGCGTAGCCTCGGTTTCAGGAAGGTCTTCGTCTTCATCGGAGGGCACCTCCGGGTCTCGGGAGCTGACATAATCGGTCTGAAGCACCATAGGAGGAGCTCGAGGGCCCCGCGGTGCTCGACGCCCAGCAGCCTCAGCGGGAATCGCCGGAGTAACCGAGGGTCCGGCTCCTATGGTCCTAGGGGACCTTCGGAGAGGACCCGAAGCCTGACTTCGCTTCGGAGGCATAGCTAGCCACGAAGAGGTCTTGGAGACGGAGGACTTCGAATGACTCGAGAGGTCGAGTGAAGGCCTTCGGTCTGCACTAAGAAGCCCTTAACAGAAGGGTGCGCGGAGTCTTGAGACTCCGAGGCTCCCTCCATAAGTGCTCTTCGAAGTGCAGTCAGCAGCAGAGAACAAGCTTTTAGAACTTGGTTCCCCACGGACGGCGCCAACTGTTGGCGCAAATGTTACGCCAACAGGTTCTCTGAGATCAAGAACGGACAAACAAGGAGTTTGCGTTTTAGGACTACCTCGAGCCTCCGAATTGGATAATAACTCAAGTGGTCCGAATGAGTGTAATGAATAACTTGTTCTGGCCCCCTTTTTACAGGGTACAAAGGGGGGTATTTATAGGTGAAAAAGCATAAGGAAAAGACCTATTTACCCCTAGATTACAACTGACATAGTGGAAACTATTCGGTACCATAAACAAGGTTATATAAGGTAAAATACTACAAGGTAGATGGATAAGCTGGACATCCCATCAATCATGTCCTTCGGCTTCGAGGCCTCCATCTTCCATTCGGAGGGTTCCCCAGGGCTTCGCACCGCTGCACCCTTCGGCGTGGCGACTCATACTTCGAACAACTGCTCACTAGCTTCGGAGTTCTCCTCAGCCTTTGAAGGATTAATCTTTAAGCCCTGGAAATGGAGTAATTTCCCCCAACAATGTGCTTCAAGAAAAAATCAGTTACCTCATTGTGAGTCATATTCTTGAGAGGCACGGCTTCGGTCCATTTAGTGAAGTAGTATGTCGCCATCAACACGAACCGATGCCCTTTTGAAGAGGGAGGATGAATTTGGCCGATGAAGTATAAACCCCAACCTCAGAACGGCCATGGCTTGATAATAGGATTAAGTAGTGATGTGGGAGCTAGCTGATTATTACCAAACCTTTGACATGCTTCACACCCTCTATAGTATTTAAAACAATCCTCAGTCATAGTTAGCCAGTAGAAACCTGCTCTTTTGAGCATCTAACTCATTTTTTGGGTTGACTGATGAGTGCCACAAAGCCCTTCATGGACTTCTCCTGTAGCTACTTTGGATTGATCAACATCAAAACACATTAAGAGTACTTCATCAATAGTTCGGCGTTATAATACATCATCTATCAAAAAAAAATTAATCGATTGTCGCCGAACTTTCCGATCAACCCTTTGATTGGGATTTCTAAATACTGGACGATTAAGATTCTCCAATCATCCTCATGGACATCCGGAGGGTTTGCTTACTCCTTTCCTAAAGTGATGTCCAAATTGCTAACTTCGGAGTGCCCCCGGGGCCTTTCTTGTTACTTTCGAAGGCTGACTGGATGGGTCGTGCGGAGCCGATCAGACTGAAGCATCCCGCCGGAGGGGTCTAGTTCCCAAAGACTTCTGCCGTCTAGTAGGCTTCGGCGCAAGGGCTCCAGTGTGCAGGACCCTTCGGCCGATGAAGTGCTCCGGCGTGAGGATTCCAGCACGCTACAACCTTCGGTGATCGGAGAGGTCTTATCCGGAGGGTCCAGTAGACCTCGCTCTAGCCCGAAGTGTTTGGCTTCGGTAGTGAGTCCAAGCATTGGCCTTTTCTGTATAGAGAATTTTCCTCTCCTTACTTGATAGCCAGATTCTTGCTGAGCCAAATCATTTGCAGTTGAGTTGGCTTCTCTTGACACATGAGAAATTTTAAAGTCGTTGAAAGTAGCAACTATATCCAAACATCTATCCAAGTAACTATTCTGCAAGCCATTAAAACATTGAGCACTTTTAGCTACTTGTTGTACTACTAACAAAGAGTCACCATGTGCATGAACATGTTTAGCACCTATGGATTCTAGCAATTCAAGTCCTAGCAATAAAGCTTCATATTCAGCTTGGTTATTAGTAGAAGGAAATTCTAAACGGGTCGAGGTTTCAAAGTGCACGCCACTAGGTGATATGAGAACTACCCCGATACCTTGGCCATTCTTACAAGCTGAACCATCAAAATAAAGTTTCCAGGGCACTACCTCAATTAGAGTAATATCGTTACCCCAATTGACATCTATATGGTGATGAACTATAAAATTGGCGACAATTTTGCCTTTCATAGCTTTTAGAGGTTCATAAGCCATATCATATTCAATCAAAGCGTAAGCCTATTTTCAGATTCTTCCACTTAGAATCAGCTTTTGCAACATGTATTTTATGATATCTGTTTGGCAAGCGACAATACATGTAGTAGGAAGAAGATAGTGACGCAATTTGGTACACGCGTAATAAAGTGATAAACACAGACGCTCCACAAACAAATACCTAGTTTTGGCGTCCAGTAGGTGGTGGCTCAAGAATGTGATGATGTACTCTTTTCCCTGCACCTCCTGAGTTAGCACGGCCCCTATTACGCTATCTTCTGCAGTGATGTATAGCCAAAACGGAACATCGGCCTTCGGTGCCCTCACCACGGGAGGTGATGATAAACACTCTTTGATCTTTTTAAAGGCGGTTTGCTGACTTTCCCCCCAAGTGAACTCAGCTTCATTCTTTAGCCGAAGTATATGGACAAAAGCATCGATCTTGCTAGACAAGTTAGATATAAAGCGGCGCAAATAATTCATCTTGCCTAGCAACTTTTGCACATCTCTCTTGCATGTTGGTGCTGCAAAGTTTCTAATATTTTCAAGCCTCTTAGGATCAATTTCAATACCTCTTTCATGAATCATGAATCCTAAGAACTTGCCTACCGACACGCCAAAAGCACACTTGAGCGGGTTCATTTTTAAGCCATACTATTGCATCCTATCAAAAGCAACTTTCAAATCGGCTATGTGGTTTCCCATAGCATCCGATTTGACTACAACATCATCTATGGATACATCTAATATAACTCCTATCGAGTCATGAAAGATCAAGTTCATAGCATGTTGATATGTAGCGCTAGCATTCTTTAAACCAAAAGTCATAATGACCTAGTCAAACAAGCCGACAAAACTAGGGCATCAAAAGGCTGTCTTGTAGACGTCCTCTTCGGCCATAAAAATTTGATTGTAACTGGCGTTGTGAAACACCCAGATTTAATAAAATCGGGACTTTGTTGAATTTCCAAATAAAAACAATAAATACAAGAAGTTCATCACACGACCTTGTATAGTACGCCAATCAAAGATGGTTCGTAGACCATATTATTACAAAATGGATAAATGAAAGAGAAACTAGGAAAATAAATCCTCTAGATGAATGCCTTCTTCCATTCTCGTGCCTTGACTGTGTCGCTACTCCAGACCATCCTCCTCCTCATAGTACGCTACCTCTAGTGTGGTGAGTCAACGAGGGTGAGTACAACCGTACTAAGCAAGTCACCAAAATGCAATCATAATTCAAGGTAATAACAAGGAAGGTAGTGGCTCATGTTTGCGGAAAAGTATATTTGTAAAGCATTTAATGTAATCACGTTATTAGTACAGAAAAATTAAATCATGAGTAAATGCATCATCTTCTAACTCGAGGGGTACAGTTAGCCCACCCTCGCTCAACAATCCTTACATGCCATTCATCATGCAATCATTCATCTAAGAGTAAACTAACTGCGGTGAACATTGCCCAACCCGCCCTTGACCGTTGGCACAACTTTTCGAAAATATTATACTCTGATTAGAGGTATACTACTGTACCCACAAGACACTCATTCCCGCACACCAAAGTGTGTTGTGATGACATCACGTCAACCCGAAGGAACTTATGCCAAAACCTTTAGCATGGAATGCACCAACTCAATAAAACCCTCTTATGGGTTTCATATGGCGCTCCAACGTGTTGGGCCAACAATATACCCCCCTTGAGCCTCGTCGGTACAAGCCACCTGCAGGTGTCACTTGCCCCCTCCACTATGGTGCTTTAAGTTGGAACGCTCCATACCTCTAGTTAGGACTTACCCACTAGACTTGTGGTTAGTACAAACTGTTTTGCAACAGATACCACAGACTGGTCCTTATAGTGCCCTAGGTGGTACCGACCAATTCCCTAGCTTGCACCTAGAACCCACCATACTTTTAACTTAACCAAACTCCAACAGAATTCCAGAGACGAGAGATATAATGGGGAAATCATATAATAGAATCCAACTGTATATGACTCATTTTTATCCTATAGAAGTGCGTCGATACATTGGACACTAACTATTATGATACTTTAAAGGTGACAAGGAGTTTAGGCTCAATAAGCATGGCTTGGGTTTGCACAACAAGGGCGGGGATCTAATAAATATAATGTAAGGCTCTTGAATAAACTAATGCAATTATAATCCTATGAGTTATAGAGGTAATTATTAAAATGGGCTCAATTATGATCAAAATGGGGGTCGTGACTTGCCTTGATCAGCAAAGGGTGATGGTGGGACCTCTAGAAACACACTCCGGATCCTCGACGGCGGCATAATCTTCCAGGTACAAAAATCAAATAGAGCAAACAATTAATAAAATGAAAATAGCAATACAAAACATATGGATTAAATGGTCTAAGGCTGTATAGAATTAAATTTAGAATTTTCTGAAATTTGAATGGTGAAATTTGGAGTTAAAATGAGTGAGATATGAATTTTTGAAGTTTAAACTGAATTTCTGAATTTATTTAAACAGAAAGCAGCCTCTGGTCCATGGTGAGCCAGGCCCACCATGGACCCGCACACTGTGCGCGTGGACCAGGCCAACCAGGACCGTCCGATCCAGACCCGGCGGCTAGCAACGAGGCGAGGGTTTTAAATGAAAACGTGTGGCCGAGATTAAAACATGCGAAGGGGTACCACGTGGATGCACAAGATCAACCCAAGGGTTTAAGTGGAGATCAGCGGCTCAGATGAGTCCATACCGTTTCGGCAAGATCTGAGGGCCCATATTAAATCCTGTGGGGATTTAATCCGCGCCACTCATATGCGATCGCACGGTCAAGATCCTGTCCGGCATGTGCGCGGCACGGGGGAAGCCGAAGGCTTCGTCCCTGGCTCCGGCGATGTGAGGGCGAGTGGGCACCAATGGCGGAGATGGCCTAAGGCCCTAGATAGTGGCCAAAATGGAAACAGGGGAGCACGGGGAGCATGACCATACCGGAGACGGCGGCGGCGATTTGCTGGTGGCGACCAGCGATGAGGAGAGGTGGCGAAGTCTCTCGGGTTCGACGGCGACATCGGGTTCTGGTGGTTTGCTGGCCCAGCGAAGGTGAGGCCGAGGAATAAGACGTGACGACGGTCCCGGAGGTTTCGATGGCGAGGGCGGCGGGGTCTTGTGGCGACGGCGATGGACTGCTGGAGCCGGAATAGAGGGGCAGTGGTTTTTTGGTGGCGCAACACATCGGGAGTGTGAGTGCCAGGACAATTTAGCATGGCCGGAGTGTGGTGGAGGCCAGGGTCTAAATATGGGTCGCCAGCAGTGGATATGGAAGGTTTATCGGAGGAAACCGAGAAAATTCCCAAAATGCACCGGCGAGCTTTCCTTGTACACGAATTCCGGTGATTTGGTGCGCGATTTCTTCGGGTAACAGAGGGGAAATTATCCCCAAGTTATGGTAAGGAGGATTCGAGCTTCAATTTATGGAATGGGGGCTGGCGCCGGTGGATTGGAAGGTGGGGGTCACCGACGAAGGAAAGGGGAGGGTTTCCATCGGGGAAGAAAGGCCTGACAGGTGGGGCCACATGTCAACGAGCACTGGCAAAGACGAGTGCGCCGACGGGTGGGCCAGGGTGGTTAGAGGCTGAGGGGAGGCGCATGTGGCCGACAGGTGGGCCCTGGCAGGCACGGGCGAGGAAGAGAGAGGGAGGGCGTGCGCCGACAGGGTTGTCCCACCCGTCAGCGATGTAGCGCTTGGACTGGGCCGGGCCGAGGCAGATTCGAGGGAGGCGACCCAATAGTATTTAAAATTCCTTTTCCAATTAAATTAATTCCATAAATTGATATACATATTTAGAGCTAAGAGCAAAGGCCCTAAAATGTTGTAAAATTTTCCAAAAATATATCTTGGCTTATAGAATCTACCATAATTTTATCAACTCTGAATTTGAATTATTCCTCTATGTTTTGATTTATGTGGGTGCTTTTACTTTAACTCAAATAACCTTTTTATTTTCAGAATTCTTTTCTTTAATTAAAATAATTCGGGGTGTTACACGTTGCCATCAAAGAAACATAATACCTTATGTCCTGAAGCATCGTTGATCAACATGTCGGCTATCGACATGGGGTACACGTCTTTTGGAGTGGCCTTGTTCAGATCCCAGAAATCAATACAAACTCGTATTTTGCCACTCCCTTTCTACTTTATAGGCACAATATTAGGGACTCATTCAGCATACTTGCAAGGCCTAATAAACTTAGCTTTGAGTAGTCGTTCTACCTCTTCTTTAACTCGGTCATATATGACCGAACTAAAGCGATGAGGGGGTTGTTTATAAGGCCTAAACCTAGGTTTAATAGGTAGCCAATGCTCCACGAGCTCGCGACTTAATCCGGGCATCTGTCTATACACCCATGCGAAACAATCAACGTACGACCGAAGCAACTTTATTACTTCAGCCTTCACATCAGCCTGTAGATGTTGGTTTACAAAAGTCGGCCTTGGAATGCTACCATTTCCTATATCGACTTCTTCTAAAGGATCAGTCGACGCAAAATCTTGTCCTAACTTATCTACTTCGCTAAAGTCTTCAATGGCCTCGGCAATACCGTCTTTAGAAGACCAATATTGCTCTACCGTTTTGTTACCTACCGTTAACTCCATAGATAGCACGCCTTTTGCCTCGGAACTCTCGCTGTTGAAGCCGTTGAGCATTAGGTTAGTTTTCTTTAATTATTCTTCGCCCCTGCCAAGCTTCTTCAACAGGGAGTAAGGCATTAGGTTAACAGTGGCACAATGGTCGACTAGCATTCTAGAGATCAGCTTTCTGTCGATGTGACCTCTGACGTAGTGAGGCTTTAGGTGGCGAGCCATATCCTCTGGCTTCTCAAAAATAGCATTGCATGGACCGAGGTTCAACTGAGCTACCTCAGCTTCATCTTGTGGTAGGGCGAACTCGTTGGGCAGCGTGATGACATTGATGTCCATTGTCTGAGGTGTGGGTCCCTCAGAGACAGGGGTGTAATCGTCGTCGAGCATGTTGTCGTTGTGGCTTGGAACGGGAGCGAAGTTGGTTATCTCAACCGGCTTGATCTTCCAACATATTCTTGTGGCTTTTAGTCGAAGGGGTACCACCCAGGTCGGACTCGCGTGTTTCATAGTCAGAGGACACATCGCTGTGGACCCTGTTAGTCGGAACGACCTCGTTCGGCCTATCGGATCGGGCTCTGGTGCTGGCTTTGGCTAGGCTAGGGGACTTACCTTCATTGGGCTTCGGCGGGGGGGCCCTAGGGATTGGGACTTCCAGGGACCCTACTTTGACTATGATGGCTTCGAACTCCCTATCCTTTGCCTCCTCACATCCATCTCTCTTGGCTCCGTCCTGTGCGAGTCGATTCGGAGGTACTACGGATAGCCTGTGGACGATGTCTCCCTTTGCCGCGTCTATTTGTCCCTGCTAGTTATAATACTCTGAAGGAAAACAAGGAGCAATGTTATTTTGCGAAGGGTACTCAAGGGGCGAGGTGTACGGAGCCCACGGGGTCCCTGCCCAATTATATTGTGGTGGCATCAGCGGTTCCAGTGGCTTCGCCCACTACGAGCCGAACCCATTGCCCAGAGGGGAGCTCGGCAATGTCGAATGGATTTCAGACCATATCAGACCCTGCTAGGCTAGAGGTATGTTCGGCCATTGTGGGCCGAAGCCTCATACCAGAGGGTTCGCCCAGAGAGGAGTTGAGCTCGACCATTAGGGTCCGAACTCGTTGTGTGAAGGGTTCAGCCATTAGGGGTCGAACTCATTCTGCGCAGGGTTCGACCACTAGGGTCTAAAGCCACTGTGCGGAGGGTTCGGCCACCGCGGTCTGAAGCCACCCTCCGATTATTTTGGCCCCTTTGACTGTCTTAGCCTTCTTACGTGGGGGCCTGGTTCCTTAGCCTTTTCTGATGTTTGCTCAATAGAATCAGATACATCACCTTCGGCTTCTTACGAGGCCTAGCCGAAGGAGACGTGTTGTCATTCCGTTTCCACACTCCTACTTCAGGGTTTTTTGGTACGAGTGTGTGTGTTCACGATTCTCCAATAATGACCGCTTTCCCGTTAGTTGACCCGGCCTATTCTGGCCGAATCAGCATCCTCTTCTCATCGAGGTCGACGGTGTTCACGGGAAAGGGGTCTTTGTCCAACTTCATCTTTGGACTGGGGTCTATTTTCAATCGTCCTTCCTCTATGGCCGATTGAACCTGTCGACAAAAAACATTGTAAACGTTAGTATAATGTGAATGTGAATCATGCAACTTATGGTAGGAATGTTTCTTTAGATCGTCAGTAGATGGAATTACTTGGCCTTTAGGCAACCTGAGAAGATGGTTCTTCCAGATGAAATCAAATATCTTATTGCACTTAGTTATATCGAACGAGTAATTGACTTCGCTAGGCCGACTCTTAGTGGGAGACAGCTGTAATTCCGAGCAAGTAACGAGTTTGCTCCTAGCATTCCAAACCCATTCAGCCACATACATGTCAGCAAAATCTTCTTCTTCCTCTGATTCTTCCTCGTTGGAGTGCTCCATAATGTGGACTTCAGCCCTAGGCTTGTTAAACGTTTTAATAAACTTTTTGTCCTTGGCCCGGCCTTCCTGGACCAGAGCCTGTTGTAGGACCTGGCTTACTTCCAAAAGGTTTTGGTTGTCTAATCTTTCTTTAATCTCAGAACGCAACCCGTTGAAATCTAGATCTGCCAAATCCCTTTCTGAAATATTAAGACTAAAACATCAGTTTCTGGTATCTCTAAAGCGCTTGACGTACTCGGAGACACTCTGGCTAGATTTATGTCTAACCGATGTCAAGTGTGATAGTCTAAGTTCTGTCTCACCTATATAAAAATAAACATGGAACTTTTGTTCTAATTTAGCCCACGTTTGGACAGAGTTCGGCGAGAGCGCGGAAAACCAAGTGAAAGCGGTGTCGGATAGTGAGAGAGAAAACAACGTAAGTTTTAAAGCATCCGGCCCACTAGCTTCTCCACACTGTGCTAAAAACTGACTAACATGCTCTAGTGTGCTCTTGTTAACCTCACCGTCGAACTTGGTGAATTCAGGCACTCTATAGCCACGAGGTAAGGTATCGTGTCGAAATGGTAGGGGTATGGCTTCCGGTAAACCCTAGCTCGACCCCTAGGTATGAAGCCGGTGCACTCCCTAAATAGTGCATGGATCTGTTCCTCTATGTCATCCTGGACTACTGCCTCTGCGTGTTTCCCATGCGTGGGTGCGACACATGGCGATATGTCGGCATGTCGGCCACAGGGTTCCTCTTCATGTGCTAGCTCAGGATGTATGACGTGTTCAGGCCTATGCGCTTGTGCATGTGGCACGGGTAACATGGCAAACACTGGCGCGTGCGTAGGTGAAGGTAGCACACAGCAGGTAGTGTTAGTTTGGTGATGGCTTGTCTTGGCCGAATATGTATGATTCACTAGAGGTGCACTAGCGATTGGAGCTGGAGGAATGTTCTCAATAAAGCCGAACCTTCTAATTGTCGCCTCTACTTGAGAGCTAACCGTCGAATCTAAACGATTGCTAGCGAAGCGCTAACAGCTTGATCTACTGATGCGTCTATTCTTTGCTCAATCTCTAAAGAGGATAAAGGAGGCGATACTGGAGTTACCTGGGTCCGAGCGAGGTCGGGGACGTGGACGTCGCGCTTGATGAAGCGCACATGCGTCTTGACGTAGCTACCAAGCATGAGGTCCTGTAGTGCTTTCATCTTTGCCTCGATCTCTGCTCGGTCTTCTTCAGGGATATCTTCAAGGGTGGGTGTCATGATGTTGCGGTTGTCGGTATCTGCATCCCCCATGGGATCCATAGGCGATGTAGACGTAGTAGTCGTCGTAGACGTACCCACAACCGATGTAGATGTACCCATCATGTTGGCATAGCCTTCCCCATTGGAGTCGCCAAAAAGTGTGTTGACATGAAAACGTGCCCCCACACTTGGGTCAGTTCGACTATCCAAAAGTGTGCGGATACTTAGGGACAAGCCTAAGCGTAACACAACACTAACGTCACGTTCTACCTACCCTTAATAGTGGCAAGGGGGTGGAGTCTCCAGGTAATCAGATCACATAGAAATAATCCATTAGACGAAAATAAATATATTAAATAAAATAAACCAGCAAGCTGAACGGAGCCTAACTAATTCGAAGTGTACTGTGCAAAGAGATTCACCGAAGGGAGCCTTCAGCGTCTGGTGCGAAGGGTATCACCAAAGATGGCCTTCGGCGTTCCGATCGATATGGCCGAAGGCAGGCTCCGAATAGATCTCGATGCGAAATCACCTCCGAATAGTAGGTTTTGGTGCAAAGCCTCTGACACGACAAAATATCCCAAACGCAACACGCTGGCGTGACTTCGTCCGGATCAGAGTACAAGCGTGGTGAAGCATGTCGTGATGAAGCCTGCTTTGGAGCGAGTTGGCGTCGTGACTTATTCAAACCGGTAACAGCGTGATGGTCCGGCACGGGTATTCGAAGCAGGGTTCCGCCGAAGGGTGTTCTGGCAGACTCCGAAACTAGCTTCTTGGTTTCGGACACCTCTAGTGAAGGGGCTCCAAGCGTGAAAACCTGCAACAAAACAGAGATCAAGTGCCAATTTGGCCCGGAGACCGAATCTACTAAGTATTGTAGAAGAAAAACGAAGGTAGCAATCTATTACGTAGATTAACGTATACTTCACAGGCGAAGTAACATGGTGATAGAAATCTGTTATGTAGATTAACGGGTACTTCATGAGCGAAGTAGCAAGGCTTACCATATTTTTGGCGTGGCTTGCGGAGGGCTTCCATGCAAACCCACGAAGGTCGCAAAAAGTAAATAAAAAGTAAAGGTACGGTTCAAAGCTAGGGCTTTGTGATTGATTTGTGATGGGGGGCTTAATGAACCGGTCTCACACCTATATTCATAGGGGCTAGTATTCTTATCTCTAAGATTCAATCTAGTAAGATTCGACCTAAACAAACTTAGGGATAAAATTAGCCAGAATCAGACTCAAAAATCTATCTCCGAAAATCAGCCTGTAGTGGGCCTTCGGTAGGGCCTGCCGAAGCCTACTCCGTGGGACGAAGCTTCGGCGAGGCAGGCCTATGAAGGCCTTCGGGCCGAAGGTAGCAGGCCGCTGGAAGGCTTCCGAAGCCCAAGGCTCAATGGGCCTTCGGCCCTATAGGGCTTCAGCCTGATCCAGGACATGTGTATTTTCGGCCCAAATTACCAAAATTGATATTTTGACAATCTGGACCATTAATGCCATTTTTTGCTATCAACAGTGGGCTTACACTTTAATTGAGTATAATTTGGCTTATGAACCTTTGAAATATATGAAAGGACAAGTCGTTGCAAATTTTATAGTTTATCACCATGTAGATGTCAAGTGGGATGCTCTGATTGAAGTAGTGCCCTAGAAACCTTACTTTCATGGTTCGTCTTGCAAGAATGGCCAAGGTGTTGGAGTTGTTCTCATATCACCTAGTGGTATCAGTTTCGAGACCTCAACCCGATTAGAATTTCCTTGTACTAACAATTAAGCCAAATATGAATCTCTATTGCGAGGACTTGAATTGTTAAGCTCTATGGGTGTTAAATATGTGCATGCATATGGTCATTCATTATTAATTGTTCAACAGGTAGCTAGAAGTGCCCAATGTTTTAATGGATTGTTAAATAGTTACTTGGATAAATGTCTAGACATAATTTCTACTTTTGATGATTTTGAGATTTCTCATGTGTCTAGAGAAGCCAACTCAGTAGCAAATGATTTGGCTCAGCAAGCATCTGGTTATCAAATTAAAAGAGGTAAATTTTTCGCACAAGAAAAACCGATGCTTGACTTTATTTTATCATGCGAGTTAGAGCACATCGGCTAACCAGCCTGACAGGGCCGGTCCGACCATAGTTGTCTGGTCAGTCTGATCGGCCATGCCAGGCCTGTCTGACCACCTTGTGCTATTTGTTTGACAATGGACGGTCTGACCGGCCCTCTCTAGCCGGTCTAACTGCCCCGTGTTAGGAACATTCAATACATGGGGGCAGGTTAAAATTTATAATTTGAACTCCAATCCAAGCGAGGATTTGGTGAGTACTTCAGGAAAGCATGAGGATGATTGGAGAACTCCAAGTATTCAATATTTGAATGATCGTAGTAAGCGAGTTGATCGAAAAGTTTAGCGGCAAACGTTTAAATTTGTATTGCTTGATGATAAGTTGTATCGCTGAATAATTGATGGAGTACTTTCGAAAAGTTTGAATGCCAATAAATTTAAACTTGTTGTGGGTGAAGTACATGAAGGTCTGTGTGGTACTTATCTGTCGTCCTAGAAAATGAGGTTGATGCTGAAAAGAGCCGGTTTTTATTGGTCGACTATGACTGAAGATTGTTTTAAGTACTATATAGGCTGTGAAGCTTGTCAAAGGTTTGGTAATATTCAGCTTGCTCCTGCATCTTTACGTAATCCTATTATCAAACCATGGTCGTTCTAAGGTTGGGCCTTGGACTTCATCGGCGAAATTTATCCTTCCGCTTAGAAAGGGCATTGATTTGTGTTGATGGCTACGGATTACTTCACCAAGGGAACGAGGTCGTCCTCTCAAGAACATGACTCAGAATGAGGTAATCGATTTTATCTTGGAGAACATTATACATAGATTCAATATTCCTCAAACTCAAACTACAGATCAAGGTGCTTATGTGAAACCAAGGGTGGTTTCGATCTGGATGATGAGTGATTGACAAGGATGAGTGGTTGGAGTGTTGGTTGAGTACATCGAGGGGTTCGATGTAAAATGGAGGTTTGGCTGCCGAGGGGTTTGGCGGTGCGTCGCATTCTTTTTTCGGCATGTCTTGTTTGTGAAGGGAGGAGATACTGACCAAATGTCGACGGCGGGTGATCGAGGGTCGAGCGGGGAGCTTGATGCCGGAGGATCAGGGAGGTCGGGCGAAGTTGGAGATCTCAAGAGTGCACGAAGAGACAGAGTGAGACTTGGATGGATGGCTGACTGCGACGGCATGTCGACCGGGTTCGCGAGAGGGAGGCTAGGACAAGCATTCAGGCGGCTCGAGGGGATCGAGAGTTGAAGTGGCTTGCTGGCGCTCGGAGTCACGAAGCGGTGTCACGAGTCGAAGGGTTGAGAGGCTTTGTTAATTCAATAAATAGGTGTCTAATTTTAGTTTAAATTTTCAGTTTAGTATTGTAACATTTTGGTATAATTTTTGGAGTGGTTCTACTCTGAAATTATATTAAAAGGAGAGTCATTTTGTAATTTTACTTTTAGTTTTTATAGGGTAATTATCAGAATTGTTAAATATGAAATTACTAAGGGTCTATGTGTCAAATGGGGGCTTCTAGAACAGGAGTTGGTAGGATATTGTTGGTGCAACGGATCGAACCAATAGGTTTTGGAATGGGAGGAATGAAGTGTTGATCTCAGATTGTATTCTTGGATCGTGTGTCTTTTACAACTGGGGGATAGGAGTATTTATAGAGCAACCCAGCTAGAAGGCGTCTAATACTTCCAAAACCCCTTAACCATTACACTGCCTAGCATAGGCCTGTAATACAAACAATGGTAGAAGCCTCATAGTACAGACAGAAAGTGTAGCCCTGACAGCGTATCAACCGTGCTGGGCATTGCAGCGATTGCCCAACACAGCGCAGGCGATCGCGATCCTGTCCCGGACCACCTTGACCGGACCGGCCCCTGGTCTTCTGTCGCGCCCTGGAGCCTTCGCCTCTTCCGGAGGCTTGGCTCCGGCCTCCCACCGAACCTCCACTCGGGGGGCCCCGCTCGTCTGCTTCGGAGCTTCCGGAGGTCCCCAGGCCTCCCTGTCTCGGGGCTCGCATATGCCTCTGGAATGGGGCGTCGGGCCCCCGCTAACCGTGGCCTTCCCTCCAGACCATACTTCTGCTCGTTATGCTCTCAACTACCGTCGGGATTATCTCCCCAACAGTAGCCCCTCACTTCTTTCTGCTCGAGGGCCCTGCACAGAAGAAAGGAAGGAGCACACAAGATAATTCCTATAATTTTACAGGAAATCAACTCACAGCGGGGTCTTGGATCTTCGCAGCGATCCATCCTTCGTTCGAATGCCTTGGAGGTGCTCCGGGGCCTTAGAAATGCTCCAGATCCTTGAAGCCGGGTGTTGACCTCAGAGCAGTTCGGATGCGCTTGTCGCATAACGCTCCGCAGAAGGGACTTGGACAGACCGGGCTTGACGCCCCCGCGATCTTGACCGTCGGGCGCCGGCGCATGGGAAAGTGGAAAGGCGAGACTTTAATGCGGCGGCCGCGCGGCTGACGTGCGTGGCGCGTGAGGAAGGCGTCCCGTACGGGACTGTCGCATGCAAAGGTGGACCGACGAGGCTTTAATGCGGTGACCGCGCGACCAGCGCGCGCGCGCCGAGTGGGGAATACGAACCGACGGGCACTGAGCCGGATAGGCAGCGGCTATCCTTGCGCATAAATAGCCCCTGCGGGCCAGCTGAACCCCTCCTACTCACTTGCCTAGTCTTTAGAGTCTCAAGCTCCGCGACTAGGCTTCCAATGTTCAAACTTCCAGTTTCCTTTCCCCACTCCCTCCAGCCATGGTGGACAGGGGCGCTCCCATGGCCACAGTGGATCCGCATTTCTTGCAGCGTCAGATGGCAGCGGTGGCGGCAGCGGCGATGGCTCCCTGCCCATCGGAAAGACGCGACCCGCGTGAGCTCCGCCCGGCTTCAGAAAGGTTTCGGGAGCAGACCTTGGAGTTGGGGCCGTCAGCGTGCTCGGATGGGTCCATCGAGGTCGTGACTCGGGGTCGCCTCGGTCCAGGCATGGAGGCCAGGAAGCCGGGCTCGGAGTCAATCCCGGAGCCGCGCGAAGGAGAGGTCGTCGTCTTTGAGGCGTTCTTCGACGCGGGGCTTGGGTTCTCGGCTTCAGAGCTCCTTTCGGGGGTTCTGGACGCATTCCATCTCGAGCTCCCCAGTTATCTCCGAATGCCGTGGCCCTCCTCTCTATCTTTGAGTGGGCTATGCGTGCGGAGGGCTGCGAGGGTAGAGCGGAGGTCTTCGCCCAGATGCACGAAGCCCTCTGCCAGCCGAAGAAGAAGAATGGCTTGGTGCACGCCTACGGGAGTATCAACTTCCAGCTGATGAAGAGGTACGCTGACTCCTATCCTGCGAAGGCCATTAATGATCAGTGGTACTCCAAGTGGGTACACCGCTGGTTCTACGTCCGAGTGGGGTTGAACTTCGGGCTTGCCAGACCTCCGCGCCACATTTGGTTTCGGAGGGAGGCGAACATCGAAGCTAGCGCTGGTTCGGTCTCTGCTCGCATCCGGCTGCTCCAGATCGTCGCCCGCCGGATGAGCATGCGAGATTTGACGGTGGAGTTCGTCGCTCTTGAGATTCCGCCATTGAAGGAGGAGTGGCCGGCATCGCTTTGGAGCACTCGGGACGAATCTTCTTAGGCAGAGCTCTCCAACTGCCTAGGTTATTGTCCTTCTTTCCTCTCTTCAAGCTTCGCAATTCTATCACAAGGTTCGTAGGGCTAAAACATCTAACCTTGGAGGCAGGGTCGCTCGTCGCCAAGAATCCCGATGAAGTGGCCCGACTCACCGAGAAGATTCTCGGGGCTCCCACTCTGGCCGAGTACAAGCGTCGGATGGAACTCGTCGGGTCCTGTGAGCGATTCAACCACGTGTGGGACGCGCTCGAGCTTTCTCCTCTGCCCCTCCTAGAGAGGGAGGCCCTCCGCCCACCTTCGAAGAAGAGGGTGGCAGACCTCGACGCTGGGCTCTCTCCCAAGCGACCTTCGAAGAAGAAGAGGACGGCAAAGGGTCCGAAGAGACTCTCCCCGGCTCACTCCTCCGCCTCCCACTCCGAATTGGGATATTCCAGCGAGGGGGCAGGGACAGCGCCGGATGATTCCTTGGTGGATCCTGGTCCGACCCGTCTGGAGCAGCCAGCCTCCAGCGGCGCTGGAGACGTGCTAGTCCCGCCGAGTCCGCGGCCGCCTGCACTGAGGGCCGGGCAAGAGGTGCCAGGCACTGGAGTAGCGGCGTCTCCTAAATCCACCCCTCTGCGCGGTCTTGCGTCGGAGGGGGTCTCCGCCAGCTCCCGCGGGAGCCGGGAAACCGACAGCCTGGACCGGGGAGGGTTAGCTGACCCCCTGGGGGCTGTCGAGGGGAGCGCCGATGTCGAGGCCGAACTAGCTGCGGCGGCGGTGGGCTCTCCGATAAACTCGATGGATGACCTGTTCTATCGGCCGGGCACACTCGGACGTGTCCGGCCTTCGGATCTCCCGGTTGAAACTGTGGATGAAGGTACGTGGCTTTAACCTGGTTCTTTGCCTAGACACATCAAATCCCTTTGATCTTGACTCTTGCTCTTCCCAAGCAGGCACTTCCGCATGGGTTCCAGTTCCAACTCCGGCATTCTCTGGAGGTGCCCCTGACATAAGGCCTAAAGCCCACGCGAATACGGCGGGTGCCCCAGGGCTAGGCTGCGAGGCAGAACAAGAGGAGACCCCAGAAGAGACCCCTGAGGGGGATGGTGAGGAGACCGAAATCCGGCCACCCACCGACCCAAAGCGTGCGCGCTCTAGAGTGCCCCTCCTGGTTCCCTTCGTGGAGGAGGGCCAAGACTTCGCGGCGAGGATGGCTCCTCTCCACGACTCTTACTTGCGCCTGAGGGAGACCGGGCTGATAGAGGAGCTTGGCCATGTGGACGGTGTCGGTCTCGGCCGGGCTATTGAGAGCACTGCGAGTCAGGTACGCCTTCGGGACGCTCTTGGACGAGCCCCTAGCCTCTTCTGCTCTAACTTGTTGTTTCATGCGCAGATAGTCACACTATCACAGGGCTCGCTACTGTCCCTGCTCTCCGAGCACAGCCATCATGAGAGCAATGCTTCGGAGCTCTCTGGGCGAGCGGAGGCCACCGAGAGGACGGTCCAGAAGCAAGTGGCCAAGATTGACCGGCTCCAGGAGCTAGAGTCGGAGGTCGAGGTTCTCCGTCCTCAGGCCGCCAGGGCCAAAGCACTTCAGGCTCAGGCCGCAGAGGTTGGCCCCCTCAAGGCCCAAGTCGCCGAGATGGAGGGGCTTCGAGCTCGAGCTGCCCAGGCGGATGAGCTCAAAGCGGAGGTCAACACCTTCCGGGCCAATGTTGCGGAGGTGGAAAGGCTCCGATCCGGGCTGAGGAGGTGGACCAACTCGAGGCGGAGGTCTTCACGCTTCAAGCCCAGGTCTCCGAAATGGATGAGCTCCGTGAGAAGGTGGCTGCTGCGGAAGTCCATGAAGCCCGGGTACTCCAGATCAAGCAGACCGTGGCGGACCTCCTGGCCCAGAATGAAGCGGCGACCGAGGCGCTGGCTCAGGGGGAGAATATGGCGGCTGACACCGTGGTGTCCCTCCGAAGGGTACTGGCACGCTACGGCACTGGGTGCACGGCTTTTGACGTCACCCGGGAGCCCCTTAGCCGTCGGCTGAAGTTCATTCAGGCCGCTGTCCGGTAGATAAGCTTCACCGTGTCAAGATACGAGGAAGTATTGGCTCGAGTAGCCACCCTTGGCATTCTTCGTCAGCTGGAAGCTTCCGGGGGCTCCCTGCCTTTGACCTCGAGCCCTCATCCCGTCGCCTTTGGGGGGAGCCATCTTCTTTCCCCCAGCACGACGGTGGCTCAGTCCTGGAGGGCTCTCCAGGCGACTTGGCAGGCTGAGGGCCCTGACGCAGTCAAGGCCTGGCTAGACGAGGCCCTTCGCTCGAGCGAGCCTTCGTCTTCCTCGAAGACCCCAGCTGCAGCGCCCCAACCAGACCCGAAGGTGTAGTCTCCTTAGGGCCTTAATGTCGTAACTCCTGTAATAGATAGGAACTTGGCAATTTTATTAATAAAGGGTAATTGCTTCCTGGAAATCATTCAGGGCATTCACACCGCCTGTGATTCTGACGTTGAGGTTCTTGACGAGGGCGAGACCCTTCGGCGTCAATGGGCCGCTTTCGAGGCTCTTAGGGCCAACCGGCCTGCACGCTTCACCATCCCTCAGAATGACGATGGACATGCAATCTCCGAGATCTTTCACGAGGTCTTGGGTTTAATCAAGGAAGAGGAAGGGAAAATTTGAGCTCCATCCTCGTCGTCTGAACCGGTGAACTGGTCCGATGTGGAGGCCGAACTCAATGAACCGCGGCCAGGAGATGAAGGTTTGCGCAGTTGGGCCCAACTCCAAGAAGATCAGAAAGCCTTCTGGGCTCTGAAGAGGGAAGAGAAGAGGCGGAAGAAGAAAGAGAAGTCCAACCGCGTAGCGACGGAGCCACCGACCGAAGGGGGCATTGAGGGCTCGGACAACCTTTCGGACCGAAAAGGCTTCTTATTCCTGCTCGGCTTAGATGACGAATTTTCCTAGCCTTATTTCTCGGCTTGATTTCGCAACAGATGTTATTTCACGCTCTATGTATGATGTGTCTAACGAAGCCCTTCTTGCGGCATTTGCGAATCTCTGCCAACTCCTTCTCCCCCCTTCTTTGCGGGTAGACAACTTGTTGACTGGGTGCAATCTGCTTACACTTAAGGCCAGCGCCAAGAGAGATCAGAAGGGAAGAGAGAGCTGGAATAGCCCGAAATCTGGGTCGGGTACTTCGAGCCAGAGCTTGGGAACCCGAATAGGGGGTGCATCGAGCCGGATCTCGGAACGCGAATGGTGGGTGCGTCGAGCCAGAGCTCGGAACCCAAATGGGGGGTGCATCAAGCCGGAGCTCAGAACCCGAATAGGGGGTGCATCGAGCCGAAGCTCGAAACCCGAATAGGGGGTGCATCGAGCTGGAGCTCGGAACCCAGATAGGAGGTGCGTCGAGCCAGAGCTCGGAACCCGAATAGGGGGTGCGTCGAGCTGGAGCTTGGAACCCAAATAGCTTGGTGAAACTACGCTTTTTACCGCAATGCGTCCACTTTGGTCAAAACGTTCACCGTATATTATTGTTGAATCGGGGATCTGATACAACAAAAGCTAACATCGGAAGACATGTCTATGAAATTATGCAAAATAGCGTTTCAAGTGCTCCACATGCCAAGTGTGCTTCAGATCTTCGCTTTCTAGGGTAGCTAGACGGTAGGACCCTGGCCGTCCGGAGCCAACCATGATGTATGATCTTTCCAATTTATTGCCCAGCTTTGTCGGAGCGGCCACCACGTGTAGGACGAGATGCCCTGGCTGAAACTCGTTGCGTTTGACATTGGGGTCGTACCACGCCTTCGTCTGCTTCTGGTACTGAGAGAGGTTGGCGATGACTTGGAGCCTTGATTCCTCTATGAGGTCGAGGGAAACGGCGCGCTCTTGGTCAGTGTCAGGAGCCGTGACCCATAGAGAACCAGCCCGAGGCTCCGTCGGCGTCATCGCTTCATCGCCAAATAGCAGTCGGAACGGGGTGAAACCGGTGGCTCGGGAAGGAGTGGTCCGAATGGACCACAGGATTTTAGGTAGCTCTTCGGGCCACAATCCCTTGGCTAAACCCACAATGCGCTTTTTGAGGTCGGATAGAATATGCCGATTGGCCCTCTCGACAGCTCCATTTGACTGGGGATGCTGGACCGCTGCGAACCATAGCTGCACTCCCAGCTCCTCGTAGAAAGCTTTGAAGGATCCAGCGTCGAACTGAGAGTCGTTGTCCAGCGTGAGCTTCCTGGGCACTCCGAAGCGGTAGACTATATTCTTCCAAAACAATTTCTTGACGCTTCGGGAGGTAATGGCAGTCAACGGCTCGACCTCGACCCATTTAGAGAAGTATTCGACGACGACGACGGTGAAGCGCAAGTTGCCCCTTGCCCTGGGAAACGGTCTGATAAGGTCCATCCCCCACCGAGCTAGGGGCCAGACTAGTGCGATGAGCTGTAGGCTAACTGGGGGCCTATGGCTCTGTCGCCCCATCCATTGGCACCCTTGGCAGGTACGCACTAGATCTTTGGCGTCGGCGACGATGGTGGGCCAATATACACATTGGCAGAGAGTCTTCCCGGCGAGTGCTCGAGGGGCTAAGTTGCTACCACACAGACCCTCATGGATTTCTCGGAGCATCCGTAGTCCATCTGGATGGGAGATGCACCGAAGCAGCGGAGAGCATACACCCGACTTGTACAGGATTCCGTTAATGATTTGATAAGGCCTTGCGTGGAGTTGAAGCCGCGCCAGCTCCAGACTATGCCGGTCGTCTATGTCGCCATTGAGTGTCCGTAGAATGGGCTCTCACCAATCACCATCGGCTGTGCTAAGGACTGTAGCTGGCCGAGGGGTGCCGGAGTACCTGTCGGTGTGCGAGGCGGTACATCTCTGTGGAGAGACACCGATGGCTCGGCAAGTTCTTCAAAAAAGGCTGTGGGTGGAAGAGCTTGACCACCGGCGCCAGCTTTAGCGAGGATGTCAGCTTGTCAATTTTCACTTCTTGGTATGCTTTGGATGGATATCCCCTTGACGCCTTGCTCATTCGTTGCCCTAGCTTCTCCTTGTAGTAAGCATTGTTCGCTTGAATGCAGGCATACGAAATGGCGTCCTTCACCACCTTATGTGCATTGTTGTTGAAGACTTGAAGCGCATGGTTATGGTGATTGCCGACTTCTGGCAAGCAAAAGCGTAACTGCAAAAGTAATGATTAGTACAGTGTTGTAACTCGAAAAGCCTAAAAGTAGATTGAAAAAACACTTGCATACCCAGAAGTCATGAGACACCGCCCCCTGAGCAGTTCCGTGGCGCCCGTCAGGAGCGAACCGGTACTGGTCCCATGTCTGGCATAGAACCCGCTCACCAGTCGGCATTGTCAGCACCCCTGGGTAGTGCAGATGGCACAGGTTACCCAATATCTGGTTAACCTGCCTGACCCTCGAAGTGCCGTCGAACCGAGAGTCAATCCAAGATCTAGAAATACATAATAAATAAAGTTAATTAGTTTAGTGAAAGAAATTTTTTGAAAACAAAAGCAAAACAACAGAAGAGTATTACACTTACCCATCACCAACAGGCGTAATCTCGATCTTGGCTCCACCGGAAGAGACTACTGGTGGAGCGACCAAGTGGCTCGTCCTGAAAGATACCGAGGACCCGCCGGCAGCCTCAGCACTTTCCTCCTGACCCGCACCCTCCGGGAGATCCCCCTGCCCCGCACCCTCTGGGTCATCCCCCTGCCCCACACCCTCTGGGTCATCCCTCTGTGCCGCACACTCTGGGACATCCCCCTCTTGCCCGCCACCCACCGGATCATCCTCATGACCCGCACTCTCCAAGTGTTCTTCCTCCTACAAAACAGTATTGAAACAATTAATAATAGTTTATAACTGGCATAAAAAACAATCTGAAAGTTACCTCCTCATCTAGTTGAAATGCAATAGGCCGACCAATTAATGTCGGATCTATGCATCTCAGGAGCTGCTCTTGACGACGTCTGTTTGAAGAAGAGGAACTACCCTGGAATAGGGTGTCCTCCTGACTCGTCGGTGTACTCGCCGGAGTACTCGCCGATGAACTCCCCAAGCAGAAGAGCTTCCTCGTGACACTCCTCATCTTTTTCGACATCCTGTTCAAAATAAGCACAAACAAGAATTTATTAGTAAAGAAGGTTTGTACATATGAAAAAACATGTAATATGAAGTATATTGCATATCCATGTATGAAAACAATTACTTGTCAATTATCATCAAAATCAGGATCAATTTGTCCTTTTCAACCACCTCATTACTTGTTTTTTTTCTTTAGGTTTTAAACAAAATGGGGCACGTGGCTTGCCACCACTATTCGTCAACTCAAGGGTTGGTCGATTACAAATCTCAGCTAAATCTTTTCTCGCCTTTACATTATCTTTTGTCCTGTTAGTAAAATCCATACATGTACTTATAATGCTTTCACCAACATTACGTTCCTGATGCATAACATCAATGTTGTGCATCAGAATTAGTGATTTGACGTACGGCAATTCCCATAAACCACATATGTGGGTCCAATTATGTTCGGTTCCGAATCCTACAAATCCATCCTCATTTTCATTAAGGACCAACTCATTCAGCATATCAGCGATTTCTGTACCATTTAAATGCCTTGGTGGTCCCTTTACAACAATGTCGTCCTTCTTGAAATTGTTCCTCTGTAACCTAAATGGGTGATTCATGGGCAAAAAGCATCTATGGCAATCAAAGTAACAAATCTTTCCCCCGAAGTTCAGACGGAAACAATCTGTGTCCTTCGCACATATCGGGCATGTCAACCTTCCATGACAACTCCAACCAGAAAAAATACCGTATGCCGGAAAATCGTGGACCGACCACAGATACGCAACTCGAAGATTGAATTTTTGTTTCTGGTCATAGTCATATGCTTCAACTCCTTTCCACAATTGTTTCAACTCTTCAATTAAGGGCTTCAGCATCACGTTTAGTCGTGTTCCAGGATGATCTGGACCGGGTATAATGAGACACAGGAACATAAATTCATATTTCATACAAAATGAAGGTGGAAGGTTGTATGGAATAGCAAACACGGGCCAACAAGAGTACGACGATGCCGTTACATTGAAAGGCGTGAATCCATCAGTTGCCAACCCGATGCGAACATTCCTTGCATCACTAGCAAAGTCTGCATCAAAATCATCTAGAGCCTTCCATGCCGCACCATCAGATGGGTGCACCATTACTTGATTATTCTCACGTACACCTTCTTTATGCCATCACATATGTCTAGCGGTTTTCTTTGATAGAAACAATCGTTTCACCCGAGGTGTAAGAGGCATGTAACGAAGTTGCTTATGAGCAACCTCTGTCGTCACCTTCTCTCCGTCTTCATTTACGACCTCTACGAATCTCGGTTTACCACATTTTAAGCATTTCACCTCATTACTATGTTCTTTCCAGAACAGCATACAATTATCTCGGCACACATCAATCTTCTCATACTCCATACCGAGAGCAGAAAGCATTTTCTTTGACTGATACATGTCTTTCGGCACCTTATGGTTCTTAGGAAGGATATCGCTGATCAGATTCAAGAGCTCCTTATAACAATTGTTTGAAAATGCAAACTTTTACTTAATTGCCATAATACGAGTCACGAAAGCGAGAACGCTTACGGTGGTGTGCTCATGCAATGGCTCTTCTAAAGCTCGAAGGATGTCGAAAAACTTTTGAACCTCCGGTGTTGGAGGATCCTCGGGGTTTGATTCAAACTCCGGTCGTATAGCATCAACCATCTCATCCATCCTATCGTCAGCAACGCTATCATCTTCTTCTTCCACTACTAATACCGTTTTTTCACGGCCTGTCTCGCCGTGAAAAGACCAAACTTCATAACCTGGCACGAAACTATATTTGCAAATATGCAATGACAACATCCTCTTGTCTTGCCAACGAGAATTTCTGCACTTCATGCATGGGCACCTCGCGCCAGTGTTTGTTGTCAAAGCGAATGCACGATCAACAAATTTCTCAGCGTTGATTACCCACTCCCTCGTGTGAGCTCCACTTTTCATCCAACCACTATACATCCACCGTCGGTCGTCCTCAGCCATTCTATATGCAAAACATTCATTCAATCAAAGGGCTCGCAACAAACACACACCCTGGCCACCCCCCGCCTCCGCCTCCGGACAACGGAGGGGAAGTAGAGGCGGCCGGGCGGCCGGCGACGCAAGGGGAAGCAGAGCCCACCGGCGACGCGATTCACCATGGCGTCCGGCGGTGACCGCCTGGACGCCTAGTCGGCGCAGGCGATGCCGTGACAACCATGGTCTATAGGAAAAGATAGGTCCTAAACCCACCCAAGAGTGACCGACAAAACGTGGTATTTATGACGAGCCATGAGTCCGAACGAAATTTCAGCAGCATAACCCTGCTGTTCTCCAATTGCACGCCTGATAGTGGTGCAATGGAGAACAACAAGGTTATGTTACTGAAATCTCATTCGGACTCATGACTCATCATAAAACCACGCTCTGTCGCCCACTCTGAGGCTGTCCAAAAAGGGACAATTCCGGACCTGCACATCTCACACGCATGACACGTGTGAGACATGTTGGTCCGAAACGGGTGACACATAGGTTTCGTTACAATATCTACGTTGTTTTCAAATAAAAAATTGCATACGAAAAGGAATATATATATAATAAAGTATATATATGTAATACTAATCACCCAATGAAATCATTAAAACTATATGCATATGTAGAATAATATAATTAGAATCATATACATAATATCACAACATATATTGCATATGAAAATAAAACATCGCATATATATGAAACATATTTAAAAGCGTGAAACATACGTAAAATCACATATCTTCTAACCTTAACAACTATATGTATGTGACACATATCTTCTAACATTAACAATTTATGTGACACACAATTCACAAATAAAAAGTGAAAAAATAACACATGCATTAACAATTTATCTTCTAATAACACATTAACAATTTATGTGACACATAATTCACAAATATAATAAAAAGTGAAAAAAAAGCCGAAAACATTACTTCGTTTGGACGACGAGATGGGCGGCGACGACGGGCGGCGACGACGGGCGGCGGCGGCGACGACTTGGGGGCGGCGGCCGGAAGGGGGCGGTGACGGTCGGGAGGGTGCGCGGCGGCGGGCGGGCGGCGGCGGCCGCGGGAGGCAGCGGGCGGGCGGGCGGCGGCGGGCGGGCGCGGGAGGAGGCGGCGCCCGCGGGAGGCGGCGGGCGGGCGGCGGCGGCCGCGGGAGGCGGCGGGCGGGCGCGGGAGGAGGCGGCGCCCGCGGGAGGAGGCGGCGGCCGCGGGAGGAGGCGGCGGCCGCGGGAGGCGGCGGGCGGCGGGCGGGCGCGGGCGGCGGCGGCGGCGCAGGCTGGGCGCGGGAGGAGGCGGCGGCGGGGCTACTGTGCGCGCGTACAGGGAGTTAGGGCTCCCTGTACGCGCGCGGGGTTGGGGAATAAATTCCCTAACTTCCGTCGGCCAGCATTAAAGCCGATGGAAGTTAGCTAACTTCCGTCGGCTTTAATGCTGGCCGACGGAAGTTAGGGGGATCCGAGCGGCCGCGGAAAATTCCCCGCTAACTTCCGTCGGCCACTGTCAGAAGCCGACGGAAGTTAAGTTGGCCGACGGAAGTTTATGAGTTTCCTGTAGTGGAGGGATAGTATTTTTGTGGTGGTAGATCGGTTCTCTAAAATGGCACATTTTATACCTTGTCACAAGAGCGACGATGCTACCAATGTTGCTGATTTGTTTTTTAGAGAGGTCGTACGCTTGCATGGAGTTCCCAATACCATCGTTTCAGATCGTGATGCTAAATTCTTAAGTCATTTTTGGAGGACGTTGTGGCATTAAGTTGGGGACGAAGCTGCTGTTTTCTACTACTTGTCACCCACAAACAGATGGGCAAACGGAGGTCGTCAACCGTACCTTGTCCACCATGTTGAGGGCTGTTTTGAAGACCAACTTGAAGCTCTGGGAAGAGTGTCTACCCCATATTGAGTTTGCACATAATAGGTCAGTACACTCCACTACTAAGGTAAGTCCGTTTCAAGTGGTCTATGGCTTTAATCCGCGTGCTCCTATTGATTTGCTACCATTGCCACCATCTGAAAAATTGAATTTTTATGCTACTACACGTGCTGAATTATTGCTTAAGATGCATGAAACTACTAAAGCAAACATAGAGAAAATGAATGAGAAATATCGTGCTTATGGTAGTAAGGGTAGAAAAGAGATAACATTTGAACCGGGTGATCTTGTTTGGTTGCACTTGCGCAAGGATCATTTTCCTGATTTGAGAAAGTATAAATTGATGCCCCGTGCTGATGGTCCTTTCCGTGTGCTTGAGAAGATAAATGATAATGCATATAAACTTGAGTTGCCTGCAGCTTTTGGGGTTAGTCCCACATTTAACATTTATCACTAGTATTCACTAGAAATTGATGTCGATGAGCTTGAGTCGAGGATGACTCCAATTCAAGAGGGGGAGGATGATGAGGACATCACTTCACATGATACACACATGGAGCCTCCACCTACAATTCAATTACAAGGACCAATCACACGCGCACGTGCCCGTCGCTTGAACCATGAGGTTAATTCTTTCCTTAGCAACTATGTTAATATTTGTTTCGATGGGATGCTACTGAATACTAGTGATATTTTGTTGCTTAGGAACATGGGAGATGGAATAGGAGAGTTGGAGTTGAAGACGGAGTCGTACGGATGATTTGAAGTCAAGAATTCGGTGGTTCGGACTACATCAACCACCATGCACCAAAATGGGCGTAACTTCCTCATACGAAGTCCGATTGGTGCGTTCTTGGACTTTTTGGAAAGCTAAGGAGAAGACGGATCTTTTGGCGTTGATTTCGCTTCATTTGGAGTCTCGAGTCGTCCTGTGTGACTGAAACAGTTCTGCATGATAGAATTGGGCCGAGTTGGACCTTGTACTGAGTTGGAGGCCGTGTTGGCCCATAGTCCGAGTCGTGTGTGCCTCCTACAGGCTGCCCACGCCCTATATACTCATGACAGCCGTCATTAGGGTTAGGTTTTGCTTTGTTTGCATCTACACTCGTGTGTTTAGATCCCGCCCTTCCACCGGACTGATTGGCTGCTGCAACCGCGTTTGTGAAACCTCTCCTCATCATAGTTCATCTGTGATTTGGCATTCGACTCATGTTATTCCTATTCTTGCTTGTGTTCTTTGATTCGCTTGTAGGAACTAGCCTTCGTGGCGAGCTCAATCGCGCCCTGCGTGGTTAATAACCAATGGAGATGGTGGTGTAGCGATTGTAAGGTTTTGATCCGTCGGACCGGAGCCTTGGATCGTCAACATCGAGATTCTCCACCAATCCAAGTTATCCTTACCTAGCGGAAGATCGGGACCAATCCCCCATTAATAACTAACTGCTGGCGTCCATTCGGCGAAAAAATCGGCAAGGATTTGAGACTTAATGGTGGTCCGAGCCACAAAGGAGATGCTGAACGGAGCGAGCTCCACTGCCCACTTCCCAATTCGCCCGGTTACGTCCTTATTCCGGAACATGTCACCCAGGGGATAGGCAGTTGGAATGACTATATCATGGGCCAAAAAGTAGTGCCGAAGCTTACGGGATGCCATGATGAGAGCATACGCAACCTTTTCGAGCTTGGTATACCGAGTTTTTGCTCCGGAGAGAGCTTCGGACACAAAGTATACAGGGCGTTGTACCAGCTTCCCGCCAGTGTCTTCTTCTTGAATCAATGCTGCACTCGCCGCGCTGCCTGAGGCGGTGAGGTAGACCAGAAGAGGATCGTCGGCCCGGGGTGTTGCGAGGGAAATGAGATTGGCGAGATATTCTTTTATCCTATCGAAGCAGTCTTGGCATTCCGGGGTCCATTCGAAGTATTTGGAGCCTCGCAATGCCTTGAAAATGGGCAGGCTTCTCTCAGCCGATCTTGCCAAGAAACGGCTAAGAGCAGCGAGGCGTCCGGCTAGCTTCTGCGCCTGCTTCAAATTCCGAGGAGGAGACATATTCTGTAGTGCGCTGACTTGCATTGGACTGGCTTCAATACCACAGCTGGAAACCAGATATCTGAGCAGCTTTCCAGCACGAGCTCCAAAGACGCACTTCTCCGGATTGAGGCAGATTCCGCACTTTCGGAGGTTGTCGAATGTTTCAGCTATATCTGTGCTATGGCAATTCTTGTTCATGTTTTTAATGACGATATCGTCCATATAGGCTTCGACATTGTGGCCGATCTGGTGCCCTAGGGCCTTAGATATCAATCTAGAGAAGGTGGCCCCCGCGTTGCGGAGACCGAAGGGCATTCGAACATAGCAGAACACTCCCGAGGGGGTAATGAAGCTTGTCTTGACCTGATCTTCCTGCTTCAACCAAATCCGGTGATACCCTGAATAAGCGTCAAGAAAGCTGAGGAGCTCGGAACCGGCAGTAGAATCAACCAATTGGTCGATGCGAGGCATGGGGTAGGGGTCACGGGGGCAAGCTTTATTCAGAGATGTAAAGTCGATACACATGCGCCATTTGCTAGATGTTTTCTTCTGGACGAACACTGGGTTTGACAAACTCTCGGTATGACTAACTTCCCGTATGACCCCTGCCCGGAGCAACTTCTCTGTCTCAGCCTTGGCAAGCTCGGCTCGCTCGATGGATAGCTTTCGAAGCCCCTGGCGTACTGGCCAAGCTTTTGGGTCAACCGCTAGAGAGTGCTCGATGATCGAGCGGTCGACGCCTGGTATGTCTTCGTCGGACCATGCGAAGATGTCTAGGTTGCTGCGGATGACTTCTTCGAGCTACTCCACCACCTCTGGTTCAAGGCCACCTCAAAATCGGATTGGGCACTCCTTCCAATTCTGGACTAGGATCTTCGTGATGACCTCCCCTTCCGGGAGTGGCTTGGCCGGGGGGCCCTTCGGAGGGGCGTCTCCGGCGTCCGTCAGTCCGGCTTCTCTCGGGCTTCCGCGGACGTTGTGGACTTGCCTTGGCTCCAGCAGGGCCAAGTGGCCATATTCGACTTGGCGGGCCGCAGCTTGGTCTCCTAGAATCGATAGCACCCCTCCCAGAGTCGGCATCTTGAGGCACAAGTAGTTGTGGTGGGCGATGGCCCCGAAGCGGTTGAGCATTCCCCTTACGAAGATTGCATTGTAGGCGTATGGAGCGTCGATGACGTCGAAGATGATCTCCTCACTTCGGCAAAGGGGGGATTCTCCGAATGTCACCTCCAGCCCGATCTGGCCAGGAGCATCGAGTGGTGGCCCTGCGAAGCCCTGGAGCGGCCAGGAGGCCGGCAATAGATGCTTCCGGGAAAGGCACAACTGGTCGAAATCCTGCACAAAAATGATGTCAGCAGAACTTCCGCCATCGACCAAGATGCGACGCACCTCGATACCAGCAATGTTAGTCGAAATGACAAGGGGATCAGCGTGTGGGAACTTGACGCCAGTGAAATCCTTGGCGGTGAAGGAGATTGGGAGGTGGGACCATTCGGGAAGTGTGGTGAAGCTTGAAGTGCCGATATGCCTAAACTCCCGGACATATTCCCTTCGCTGCCACTTGGACATAGCTCCCAGAGCTCCTCCTCCGGAGATGGGAAGGACCACCCACTTCCCTCGGTCCGCTCCATCTTCGATCTTGGGGGCTTGGAACCTGCCGAGCTTCAGAGCTAGGCTGGAAGCTTTTGGATCGTCCCAGCATCCGACTATTTGGACAGCGTCAGCGTGGGGGATGGGAGCCCCTTTGTCAGAGGAGCCGCGGCCGGAGCTTCTCTCGAGGTAGTCGTTCCGAAGGGCGAGGATGGTTCGGCAGGAGTCGGTGTTGTGGCTCCAGTTCTCACCGTGGACGCTGCAGTAGAGGGTTGCCCCCCTGGGAAGTGCTCTTGCTGGAACCCTGGCACGGGAGGGACGTCCCCCGCCGGCGGTGTGCGGGTGCTTGGCTGGCCCCTCGGGGTAATACTGAGGACTTCCCCCAGAAGGTGCTTCCGACTTCGCTGGGAATCCCGGTGACGAAGGTCCAGAATGGGGCGGACCCCTCGGTCGGGATCGGGAGGCGCCTCGTACATCTTGGCGCTCGAAGCCCGGACTGGAACGATCATCGCCTATCGACGCAGCTGACCTTCCTCGGAGCGGGCGTATTCCTCGAAATATGTCATGAGCAGGGCTACCGAGGATATCGGCTTCCGATGAAGCTTATTGAGGAGACCCGGGTGGGTGACGCCCTCCCGGGCTGCGTCAATGACCGAGGAGGCCGACAGTCCCTTAATCTGAGCCTTGGTATGCGCGAAGCACTGAGAGTACTGCCACAACATCTCTTCGGGCTGCTTCTTCACCTGGAAGAGGCTCCCGGTCAACATCGGGGCCACGAAGGTTCCCTGGAAATTGTTAATAAACTTCTTCTTCAGCTGGTCCCATGACCGGATGGTCCCGGGCCGTAGCGACCAGAACCACCAGAGAGCAATTCCTTCGAGCACCAAAGGGAAGCACTTGTCCATGGTGTCATGGCTCCCCCCGCACACTTCTATTGCTAGAGCATATGAGCGGGAGAACTCCCTAGGGTCGTAATCCCCGGAGTACTTAGGTAGCTTCGAGGGCACGAAACTTGGAGTCGAACCGCACCCTCTGTAGGTCAGGGTGCAAGGGAGACTCTTCGTCGTACGACGCGTTCTCTTCCTCCGCTTGGTCCTCGTCGTCGCTCAAGGTCACGGTCGCAGCCCCCAGTGCCCGGGAAGGCTCTAGGGGGTGGAGCGATGCCTCCTGGCGCCATTGGGCCAGCTCGGCCTTCAATCTTGCATTCTCGGCCACCAAGGCATCAGCCTGGCACCTGCTACCCCCGAAGGCAGTCTCCTGGTCTTGCGAGCGAACATAGTCAGTCCGGAGGGCCACCGCTGGGGGCCTGCCTAGGGGGTGCAACCCGAAAGGCCCCTCCTAGAGCCCTGAGGGGTTCACAGAAGTCGGCTCTACATAACCAACAGGGTCCCGAGCCTCTGGCATTCCCCCGGGAGCCTGGCTTGGTTCCGCGCTCGGTGCTTCGGTGGGAGCGATGACTGGAGGGTCCGGAGTGACGATTGGAATAGGCTCGACTCCAGCGGTGTGGGCTGACCTCCGCAGGGGAGTCGTGCTCGCGCTCTTCCGACCCGACATATCTCTATGGAGTGGATGTAGAGGACGCTAGCATTTAGGACTAGGATCCCGACGGACAGCGCCAACTGTTGGTGCAACGGATCAAATCACCAGGTTTTGGAATGGGAGTAATGAAGTGTTGATCCCGGATTGTATTCTTGGATCGTGTGTCTTTTACAACTAGGGGATAGGAGTATTTATAGAGCAACCCAGCTAGAAGGGGTCTTGTTGGGACGACGGATCGAACCAGCAGGTTTTAGTGGAAAACAAGAGTAGTGTATTCAATGCCTTGGACCGCTTGTCTGTTACAACTGTAGTGGGGGGTATTTATAGGGCGCCCCGCCCAGAGGACTAAGCGCCTCCGGGCTGCCAACGGCCACCCGACCAACCCTGACCGGTAGTACAGACAAAGAGGTACATAGTACAGACAAGAAGATTCGACTCTGACAGCGTATCGGCCGTGTCGGATGCTTCCTGCGCCGCCCGACACGGCTCAGAAGATCGCGATCCTGTCCTTTCGCACGACCGCCTGGTCCATTTCCCGCCAAGACTCTCTTTGGGCTCGTCTCGCCGGGCCAGCCGAGAGCCCCGGGCCTTCAGCCTCCGGAGGACGAGCTCCTGTGTCCTACGCCGAAGGGCGACCTCCGGCCACGCTCCTCCGGAAGGTGGCCTCCGGCCACGCTCCTCCGGAAGGTGACCTCCGTCATTAAGCCTGGGCCCTCCGGCTGGGGGGCCCACCCCGCTGACTCCAGGGATTATCTCCCCCAACAGTAGCCCCTCGCTTCTTCCCGCTCGTAGTCCTGCAATGGGAGGGGGTGGAAGCGCACAAGAGTGCGTACCTCGCTTTAGGGCGCCGCATCCGCCGGGGCGCTGGAGCGCACTGAGACGGGGAGTCGAGAGACCGGGGAATTAGACCCTGCCTCGGGCTTCCGCCCGTCTCCGAGGCACCGAGGGGGGTTGACCGAGCTGACCGGAGACTGGCGCATCTTGACTACGGGGGCTCCAACCCCGAGGGGCCGGGCGAGCGCCGCCGAGAGCAGTTAATACGCGCGCCGGCGGCACCGAAGAGGCGGATCGCCGGGAGATCGCCCCCGCGCCCCGATGCGCCACCTAGTTTTGAATGCGGCGCCGCGTAAACCGCCACGTTCACACGCTAACCGAAACGGGAGTCGAACCGCCAGCCTTCCCGAAAGATATATATACACTCGCCCTTCACGGCTTCTTCTTCCTTCACCCTCACGCGCCAACCGCGACCGCTTAGTTCATTGCCCACTCGCCCTCTGAGCCTTACGCTCCTTCCATCTGCTCTCCAAGAATGTCGAGGAAGCCGGTTCCCGCAATGGCGATGGACCCGCGTTTCTTGCAGCGCCAGATGACGGACGCGGCGGCGGCGGCGGCGACCGACACGCCAGAGGTGCGCGGCGCGCGCGAGCTCCGCCCCGCTTCCGAGCGATTCCGAGAACAGACGCTGGAGCTCGGGGTGTCTGCCTGCACTGAAGCCTCGATCGAGCAGGCGACCAGGACCCGTCTCGGCCCAGAGACGCCGGCGAGAAGGCCGGGGCGGGAGACGGCCCCGCGGCCGCGGGAAGGCGAGGTCGTCGTCTTCGAAGCCTTCTTCGACGCGGGCCTGGGGTTCCCTGCCTCAGAGCTTCTTGCTGGGGTCCTGGAGGCGTTCCATCTGGAGCTCCCGCAGCTGTCCCCCAACGCCGTGGCCCGCCTCGCCATCTTCGAGTGGGCCATGCGCGCCGAAGGCTGTGAAGGGAGGGCGGAGGTCTTCGCTGAGATGCACGAAGCCCTCTGCCAACCGAAGAAAAAGGACGGCCGGGTGCTGGCCTTCGGGAGCATCAATTTCCAGCTCCAGAGGAGGTACGCGGACTCCTTCCCGGCGAAGGCCACCAACGAAAGGTGGTACTCGAAGTGATTACAAAACGAAGGAGGAAGGTTGTATGGAATAGAAAACACAGGCCAACAAGAGTACGACGATGTGATTACATTGAAAGGCATGAATCCATCTGTTGCCAACCCGACGCGAACATTCCTTGCATCCACTGTCGGTCGTCCTCAACCATTCTATAGGCAAAACATTCATTCAATCGAGAATGCATCATAAGTACTAGATGTTTTCTACATACCACGTCTCTATGTATATAGGAAAAGATAGGTCCTAAACCCACCCAAGAGTGACTGACAGAATGTGGTATTTATGATGAGCCATGAGTCTGAATGAAATTTCAGCAGCATAACCCCGCTGTTCTCCAATTACACGCCTGATAGTGGTGCAATGGAGAACAACAAGGTTATGTCACTGAAATCTCATTCAGACTCATGACTCATCATAAATACCATGCTCAGTCGCCCACTCCAAGGCTGTCCAAAAAGGGAAAATTCCGGACTTACAGATCTCACACGCATGACACGTGTGAAACATGTTGGTCTGAAACGGGTGACGCATAGGTTTTGTTACACTATTTACGTTCGAGTCAAATAAAAATTACATACGAAAAGAATATATATAAGAAAGTATATATATAATACTAATCACCCAATGAAATCATGCATACCAATGACAAAATTCACAAAATTCATTACACTCATCATATAACAAAACCGTGCTACACATATGCATTCTACATTTTAGTTGTATGGTCCAGATCAAATGAACCGTTAGAGATTCAAGGAAATGAGATCATGTGGGATTGGAATGGCCACTAGAGGGGGGTGAATAGGCGCCTCAACATTTTCTTTCGAATGTGATGGCCTAATCAAATCACCCAACGCACCTCTAAAAACTCAGTTTCAAGTTGTAATCCAATCAGTAAAAAATTGAGCTCCACGAGATTGAAAAACACACATCAGCTTTGTTTCATGATTTTTAGTCGAAAATATCAAAACACTCACACAAGAGTTCAATTCAAGTTTGTAATAGTGAATCAGCTTGTTTCAATTCAATTTCAAATGAAATCTCTGTACTTCTGAAATTTGTTAGAAGATAAATAGTAATAGTGTATTTTAACAAGGTTCATTATTCATGTTTTGGTTCAGTTTGCAAGCTTCAAAATCAGAACAAATATAATATCAGCACATCTGAATCAGTTCAGTACTAGAGAGATATACTTGCTGAAAACAGTAAACTCTATACAATGAATAGTGTCGGCGACACAAACTGTAGCACAACCGAAAACAGCACAAGCACTATTCCTTGTCAAGAATCCATCTCACAATGAATTTCACTGAAGTTTGATTGAAATGTTGAGCTAACATTTGTTTGTCAGTACACAAAACAGATTCAGTACTAAACTTGCAGATGGAATCACAGAACCAATTTCAAATCAGAACTGATACAGATTCAAATTAAACTTCTAGGATTTAGCAAAACAGAACAGATCACCTAACTTGAATCATATCAAACAATCAGCAAACCAGGATTCCCTTGAAACAAAATAGATAGAAGTAGCCAACTGAAATGGTTTTCTCAGATTTGAATTTCAAAACAGCTATAGATCAGCACAAAAACATGAAGATCAATTCAGAGATAAAAAGTTATCAGCACACCAATCAGATGCATCAACCACACATCAACAAGTTTCTGTTGAACCAAACTCAAACAACTGCTGCAATTTTTCAGAAAACATAGAACAGAGAACAGAGATTGAGTTTAAATTCAGACAAGTAGCTTCAACATTTAGAGAGACAAACCTAAGAGACTCACTAATCAGTACCCTGATCAACAATAATCATGATGAACTCACAACAGGTTAGTATCAGTAGACACAAGAATATATTTCATTCTGAATTACTTTGAAGAACTTCACTAGTTAAATCAGAGAATAGAAGTGAAGATTAAAATGAGAATCAACAAGTGAAACTACTGAAAACACTGTTTCATTTCATCAATTAGACCCCGGAAAAATTCAGAACTGAACAACCAATATTTGTTCTGATCTCTAATTGTTTACATCAAAAGAACTATTCTAAAATGATTCAGATGAACCTTCAACACCTTAGCTTCACAACTAGGCAGATTCAGAAAACTCGGAGCACTATTTCAGAAACCAGAACATGCATTTTGGATGAACAACTCTTTTAAATCAGTGAACCAGAAAAATTTTAGTCACAAACATTCTGGACAGAACAGCTAAACAAATCAGACATCAGATGATGTTTACAACCATTGAGAGACTCAGGAAATTTCTAATGGACAAAGCAACAACACATCACAGCAATAATTGATAAAGAACTTCTGCTGAAACTTGGCCAAAACACATTCAGTACATAGATCATGAATTTCATATGAAGAATAGTACTGAATCAATACTCACACATATTCAGCATAGATTTGAGTTGATTCTAGATGAAATTTTACAAGAAATCTAGTAGGATCAACAGAAAATCTCAACAAAAACTTGAGGAACACTTACTGGTTTTGTAGCTGAAAGAGAAGAAAACTTGACACAGAATAGTGTTACCGACACGGCATGTAGCACATCCGAAAAGCAATCCCAGCGCACTGTATCTCGTCACGAATCGCTGGAACAAGAGATTTTCTCTGATTTGATTGAAAATTTTTGTGCAGACTCAATTTGTTTCCTCAGTTGTTGTGCGGCTACAGCCATGGGGAGGAGGATAATATCCTACCTGCCCAAGTTTCTAGAAGCCACACATTCACACTTTGCCCCTTACAAATTTCTGAAAATCTAGTTCTGAAAATAGCCTATCAAACTAAAAGGAAAAAATACAGAAAGACCCCTCTTTAGTATATTTTCAGAATAGAGACATTCCAAAAATACACTAAAAATAACACACTATGAAATTAAAAAATTAAACTAATACATGACACAAATTTATTGAATTAGAAAAAACATTTAAAGTTTCGACGGTTTTCAGCAAAAACCGACAAAGCCTCTCCTGATCGTCGATGCCCGTCATCAGTCCGCGATCTCGACCGCCAGCAAGTCTCTCCCACTCTCGATCCCTTGAGCCGCCTTGTCACTTGAACTGGCTTCCCTTTTGCTGACTCGATCGATGCTTCATCTTGATAAATCTTCAACTCAACGTCCTGTTCGACCTCCATGCGTACATCAGTGTCTACTCTCGACTTCGATTGACACCCTCGACCATCTGGCATTAGACTCCCCGTATAACCCTGATCTCGTGCCATCGACAGTTGACGAGTAACTCAAGCCTACACACATGAGACAAACACAGACACACACACCATATCCAGAACATCCAGACACAACTCATGAATTCACCATGTCAATCACTCATCACTACCTTGAACAGTAGTGACACACCTCACTATGTTCCGCAGATCAGATCATTTGTACAATAAATATTTGATGTTTTAAGACTCAAAACAAGCGGCTATTTAATTATTAGACATTTAGAAATATATATGTATGATCATGACGGTCTAGGATATCAAATAATCAAAGCCACTTAATTTGAGTGTTTTAAATCCTTTTGTAGAATGCATGTAAAAGTGTTTTTTCTTAATTATAATAGTACAAATTAAAAAAAGATACTAGTGGCTTATAAAGCTATCTATATGTCTACATAATTTAATATTGGAATCCATATCAATCATTTAATTCATCAAATGACATAATTTAATCCATATCTATCTATACGTCTCTACCAATTAAATTCAGCCTTCTTTTGAATAGTTACCAATGACAAAATTCACAAATAGAAAGCGAAAAAAATTAAAGCCGAAAAAATGTACTTGATCGTCGGGCGGCGACGGGCGGTGGCGACGAGCGACGGTGTCCAGAGGCCGGTGGACGGCGGTGATGGGCGACGGTGTCCGGAGGCCAGCGGTGGGCAACGAATGGAAATGGCCGGGAGGGGGCGGCGATCAGCGGCCAGCGGCGGCGGGCAGCGGAAAATAGCCGTTACTTCTTAGAGACTAATGGTCGCTTCATTCCCGCAGGTGTGACTTCTCATGAAACATCTAAGTGAATTATAACGGTAACAAGGACGTAACAGGGCACCCAAACGGCACACTGCGATGAAAGGTACAAGCTATAAATAAGAAAGTTAAGGTAAGTTTTCGATACTTTACCGACTGCTTTCACATTTCACTTTTCTTCTTCCGGAGCCCATATTCTCAACTCTCATCTTCTTTGATGGCGAAGACAAGTCACAAAGCTCCTGTCCCTGCTTCATCCTTAGCTCAACAACAGGCGATGTCAGTGGCAGCGGTAGTGGGGCCTTCAGATAACCCTCGCCCAGCGGGTCCTCATGATCTTTGCCCGGCATCTACCAAGTATAAGGATCAATCGTATAGCTTGGGGGCGTCGTCGTGCTCGAAGAAGTCGATCACGGTGGCGATCACAGGGAAAATGGGACCTAGAGTCAAGATTCACCAGCCTGGGGATGAAGTGATTCGGGCACCACGCTCCGGAGAGGTGGTGGTGTTCGAGGCATTCTTCGAACCTAGATTAGGACTTCTGGTAGTGGAGTTCCTTTCTGAGGTATTGAGCTTATTCCATGTCACTTTGCCTCAACTTTCTCCGAACGCAATCGCTCGCCTGCCCATCTTCAAATGGGCAATGCGAGATGAAGGATGCACTGGGAAAGTCGAGTTCTTCGCGGCTCTTCATAAAGCTTCATGCCAGCCGAAGACCTTTACCTGAGCCGGATGGGATAAAATGGTGATCGCCTTCGGGAGTATCAATTTTCAACTTCGTGAGGAGTTCCAAGACCAGTTCCCAGCGAAGGCCATCAATGATAGATGGTACATGGACTAGATCCTTTGCTGGTTTGACGCTAAGGTAGGAGCGGACTGCATCTTGGCAGGACCTCTGGAAGACATCTTTCATCAAAGGGAAGCGAAGGACCAACCGGACCCAAGTCAGCTCGAAGTCCGCCTCGGCTTGTTGCATTTCGTAAGTCATCGCATGAGCATGCATGACTTCACGGATGAGTTCATTGGACTCTCAATCCCCTCTTTGATGTCTAGTTGGCCGATCAACTTCGAGGATAACCCAAAGGGTGGACTTCGAGAGATCCCTTCAAGCTCCGCAGGTAAACTTTCTGTATGTCCTACAAAATATTTTACATACACTACTGGTTTTATAGAAATGATTTAATTGAAATTAAATCTTATCTTTTAGCTCCGTGTGTGACCCTTGCTCCTGAACAAATCATTCGAGCTACGGAGAAGATTCTCGAAGCCCCTACGCCCATTGAAAAAGAGCGGAGGGTTAATCTGGTCAGTAGTTGGGAGCGATTTAATCGGGTGTGGAGTGTGCTCGGAGTTGAGCCTCCAACTCTCCTAGATTGGACTAGTTTAGAACAGGCTCCGAAGAAAAGGAAAGCCGAAGCAGGGCCTTCAGGACCAGCAAAGACACTTGTCAAGAAGGTGGCTCGAAAGCCGAAAGCCCTTACTCCCTCAAAATCTCCAGCTTCATCTTTGGAGTCGTAGGAGTTCAAGGCCCTTCTTGCTGGGGACGAAGGCTCTCATATGTGAGCTGAAGCCTCCGCACGAGATGAAGTAAGGGTAACATCTACCGTAGAAGGTGACCCTGAACAGGTGGAGACCGTGAATGTCCCATCTGGTCAGGTGAATGATCCTACTGAAGAAGGCGGGGTCAATCCGGATGAAGTGATAGCTGTAGTAGTCAAAGACATCTATGTGACTACTCTTTCGGTTCGAAGCCCAGATTCTGAAGAAGACTTTGGGCAAATGTTTGAGCCCCTAAGCAGTCTAATACTTATCCGACAAAAAGATGTCAGATGTAATCTTCAGCTTGATATCTTTTCTTCACTTTTTACCTGTACAATTAAAATAACACCATTTATCTTTGCTTTGTATAGGATTAGCTCCAAAGGAGGTGGCTCCTGCTACAGAGGTTGCGCTGGAGACTACTAAAGCTTCGATGTCAACTCTAGCTGTAGAACAAGTGGCTCCGACTTTGGAGACAGCCTCGAAGAAGGCGATGGGCCCTAGAAAAGGTGAAGGTACAGGTTGGCCTTTGCGTGCTCCTATTCTAGCATGGACTCCATCGGGATCTATGGACGAAGGCTAATCTACAGAGGCCTCCAAAGATGCTTCACTACACTCTGATCCATCTCCTAATGAAGACGACCGGAGCACCTTGTCAAGGCTCCCTCTCCTGGCTCCCTTCCTTGAGTGGAGGATAGGACTTCGGACTTTGCCAGAGCCGTTGGCTTGGGCTAGTCGCGAGGTTGGGGAGACTGACTTGGTCTCCGTCCTTGGAGAAGCTGAAGGGTCAGAGCTAGACGTTGCTCTTGAGCGAGTGGCTAACCAGGTACAAAGCATCTACAAAAATAAGTTTAGCTTGCATACATGTACATAATTCACTTACATTGCTCATCTTCCTTTGCAGCAAGTAGTTCTAGCTCGAGCTGCAACTATGTCCAACGAGCGAGAAAGCAACCGACTCAAAGAGAAGGTGATGGCCCTTCAGGAGAGACTTGTCAGCTCTGAGACTCAGACTTCGAACTTGGAAGAAATAGTGGCTGCAAAATGGAATGCTAGAACTAGACTGGAGGCTGCGAAGGATGAACTTGAAGCTGAGCGAGTTGTGCTCCTGGCTCAGGTGGAAAAAATGCGGGAAGAGCAAGTGGCTATAGGAGCTGAACTAGTCAAGCTTCAGGAGGAGCAGCTAAGTTTGACGGAGGAGGCCAAGAAACTGCTCGGACAAAAAAGCGCTTTAATGACAAAGACATCTACACTTTCATCTTTGATAGACGAGCTCACTAAGTCAAACAAGGTCTTGGCTGTAGAGAATATAAAGCATGAGAGTGTGGCTTCTGAGGCCATGGATGCTCTTCGTGGTGTCCTGGAATACTACGACACTTCTTGCGCCTCTTCGTCAACTGCCAACGACTCCCTTCTTCAAAAGATAAAAATGATCCAAGCAGTGACAAAGACCATGAAGGCTACAGGTACTCGGTACGGAGAGATCCCCGGCCAAGTAGCTTCTCTCGGAGTTCTTCGTTACTACGAAGACATTGGATTATCTGTTTCACCGGAGCCTGGAGCAGCCCCTGCTAGCTTTGGCGATGATCGACTTCTAACCCCTTCGCCTGACGTGGCTGCACCTTGGGAGGCTTTTCAACCATCCTGGTGAGTTGAAGGTCGGTCAGCTATAAAAGCGTGGATTGATGAAGGTCTTCGACAAAAATAAGCACGAACACAACCTTCAAGCAAGCAAACCTCCTTCGGACATGAAGGTTTAGTTTCCTTTAGGGCTCCGCCTATTGTAAAAAACTTATCTTTGTTCTCCTTTGAATAAAAAGACTTGTTTGGAAATGTTTTTAGGCTTCTCAATCTTTTTTGGATGAGCTCGAAGTATTATAGGTTAACGAAGAACTCCGCCTACAATGGGCCACCTTCAAAGCTTTAAAGCCTCACAGGCATCCTCAATTTTCAATTCCCCGAGGAAGCTTTGGAGAGGTTATACCCAATATATGTAAAGAACTGTTAATTTATATTAAAAAGGAGGAAATAGAAGTTAGTATAGCATCTTCATCTTTGGAAGACATTGAATGGTCCGAAGAAGAGTGTACTGGCGAGGAGCAAGCGGAAAGAAGCCCCGAACAACTTTGAACCTAGGAGAGAAGCCCCGGATGACTTCGGACCTGGGCCGAGCTTCAAGAAGAACAAAAGGATTTCCAGGCTTCAAAAGAAGGGAAAAAATTTAAGCGTAAGGTTTTGAAGAATCCAGGCTCCGGGACAAGTCGTCTTCGAAGCCGGGATAATACTGAAAATAGCTCTAGGGATCGAAGGGGTCTCCGCTTTCACCTTGGCTTGGACACAAATTTTTCATAATGTAATATAATCTGTTGAATAATATAAACTAGAATGCTTCGAAATTGTCTCAATGCTTCCCAGCCCCTCTTTGAGGGTAAGCACCTTCGAAATTCGATCGAAGGTGGTTACGTACAATGATCATGACGTTAGTTAGGAGTATAATTTCAATAATTTAATTTTAGGTGGCATGGAGCCCCTGATATGTTAAGGAAAAAACTAGGGACTTTTAGTCCAAAATTCGAATAGATGGTCTTTAGAGACATCGATCTTATTGTTTCGGAGTCCAAAAATGGTAACTTAGTACTCTTTTTCAAATGTAATCGCATCAAACTCTTTTTTAGATGTATTAGAATCTGATTATAACGGTCGCTTTGGAATCTTTTCATGAATGTTTTCAAGCTAATTGCTTGAAGTCCGTAGCATTTGGTCTCTTTGGACTCTTCTTACGGATGCTATCAAGCCGGTGGCTTGGAATCCACTTTTTGTGGTCTCCTTTAACTCTTTTTACGGATGCTTTCAAGCTAATTGCTCAGAATCTGTAGCACTTGGTCTCTTCGGACTCTTTTTACGGATGATTTCAAGTCGGTGGCTTGGAATCTGTTTTATGTGACTTTCCCACCTTGACGGATGCTTTGAGTCGATGGTTTGAAGTCTGTAATTTCGGTTCGAATGAATAATACTTATCTTCGCAATCAGCTCCATTCTTCTAGTGCATCCACTAGAAGTAGGAATCATTTTGAGAAGTAGGCATTACTCGAACCATGAACTTTATTCATTTAGAAAGTGTTTACAAATAATTATAAGGAGCCCCTATGCGAAGTATCGCTTAAGGTGCTCCGCATGCCATGCATGCTTTAATTCTTCACCTTCTAAATTAGCTAATTTAAAAGATCCAGGGCGTCCTGAATGAAGGATGATATATGGACCTTCCCATTTATTTCCTAATTTTCCTGGTGCGATAATGCTTCGCAAAACTAAATGACCTGATTTAAGTTCATTAAGTTTAATCTTCGGATCATACCAAGTCTTTATCTGATGTTGATACTTCATTAGGTTTGCAACATCTCGAAGCCTTGTTTCTTCCGTTAAGTCTAGCGAAGCTTGTCTTTCATAGTCTTTTTCAGGTTCGATGGTGCGAAGAGATCCTCCTTTAAGCTCCGTCGGTGTCGTGGCTTCATCTCCGAATAGTAACCTAAAAGGGATAAAACCTGTGGGCCTTGCTTGAGTGGTCCGAATGAACCATAAAATCTTCAGGAGCTCTTCGGTCCATAGTCCCTTCGCTAATCCTACTATCCTTCGACTCAGGCCTGATAAAATATTACCGTTAGCTCACTCAACGGCTCCGTTAGATTGATGATGACGAACAACTGAAAACACATTTCTATGCCAAGACATTCACAGAACTCTCTGAAGGGTTCGACATCGAATTGGGTGCCATTGTCAATTGTCAACTGACGAGGCACTCCGAACCTGCATATAATATTTTGCCAAAAAAAAATTTTGTACATTTTTGGAAGTGATAGATATGAGGGGTTGTGCTTCGACCCACTTAGAAAAATATTCAATTGCTACCACTGCAAATTTTAAACTTTATTTTGCCATTGGGAAGGGGCCAATGAGATCCATACCCCACCTGGCCATGGGCCACACCGGAGGAATAACTTGAAGAGGGGTTGGTGGACGATGACTTCGTCTTCCCATCCATTGACAACCTTGGCAAGTGTGGACCAAGGCTTCCGCATCAGCTACTATTGTAGGCCAATAAAGCCCCTAGCAAAGTGTTTTCCCTACTAAGGCTCAAGGAGCAAGATGGCTACCACAAAGGCCTTCATGAATTTCTCGGAGTATATCTTGGCCTTCGGCTTGGGAAATACATCGGAGAGGGGAGAACATACTCCTGTCTTGTATGAAATACCGTTGATAATATGATAATTACGAATTCTTAATTGTAATCTTGATAGCTTCGGGCCTTTGGGTAGATTAGCTTCACCTTGCAATAATTCCATAATTAAATTCCGCCAGTCGGTGCTTGGTATCCAAAGGACCTCCGCACGAGGCAGTTGAGGCACCGAAGGAAAGACAAGCTATCCATAAAAAGCTCCTTCTGGAATATCTATGGCTCCGACTGCAGCCTTTGCCAAGATGTCGGCTTGTGCATTATCCGTTGTTGGGGGAAAATACTTCATCCTCAGGGCCATTGCTGCAACAAGACAAAGGCAGGTGATTTAATCGAAGGTTCCCAGCATATAACTCTGGAAGTATACTAGAACAAGTTTGAAGGATAGAGGCGAATTCTAGTTCAGGGTATATCTTCGAACATTAACCCTTCAGAGAGGTTCCTTGCCAGCTAGGATGGAAGACTTATCTTCTTTCTCATTAGATTAGTCTTTTACCGTTTTAGCCCTATTAAGGGTACCGAATAGTTTCCACTATGTCGGTTGTAATAGGGGGGTAAAAGGGTCTTTTCCTTAAGGTTTTGGCCTATAAATACCCCCCGTTTTACTTTGTAATGAGGATCAAATACTGAATTATTCAATACACATCTTCGAACTGTTTTGAGCTATTATCCACTTCGGAGGCTTAAAATAGTTTACTTCACAAACACTTTGTTTGTTAGTTTCTAATCTCTAGAAACCTGTTAGCGTAATCTTTTATGCCAACAGTTGGCGCCGTCCGTGGGGAACTTAGTCCAAAAAACTTCGTTCTCTACCAAGTTCTCAAACCATGCCTCCCAAGCGGAGTTCAGGTGGTCGCCCTACTCGGAGGTCCCCTCGGACCTCTGGAGCAAGATCTTCAAACACAGTTGAGGTCGGAGGACCTTCGACATTTCCTCCACCTCAGACTCCGGAAGGGATTCCTCTTCCTCGAGCATACGGAGTTCCTCCCCCAACTCCATCCATACTATGGCCAACCGGAGCTCCTCTTCCACCTCAAGTTCCACTTAGAACTGATGTGTATAGTTCTCAAGACTTGGAAGGTCCTTCTGGAGGAGATGAAGACGGTCTTGGCGATATGGCCGCTCAAATGGCTAGTCTCCAAGCTAAAGTAGCGAGGTGGCGGCAAGAAGCCGCAGATAGGCTTCGTTCTCAAGCCACCCCAGTCATCCCCGAAGTGCCCGAAGATGACGAACTTCCTTATCTCGAAGCCTCGGAGAACGCTTCCTTTGACACCGAATCTCCGCTGCATCCCGAGTTATAGAAAGTGTGCTTCGATCCTAAGTTCAAAACTTAGGAGCTCTGCAAATATTCTGGAGACGAAGACCCTGGGGAGTTCTCCCGTTCTTATGCATTGGCAATTGAGGCCAGTGGAGGAGTGCGAGACACCATGGCCAAATGTTTTCCTTTAGCTCTTGAAGGGGTGGCACTACGGTGGTTCTAGTCCTTGAAGCCAGGGTCAATCAGAACCTGGGAAGAATTAAGGAAGAAGTTCATAAGCAACTTTCAGGGTACCTTCGTACCCCCAATGTCAACAGGAAGTCTTTTCCAGGTGAAGCAGCTCCCCGCAGAGACTTTAAGGCAGTATTTCAAGCGCTTTGCTCATATGAAGTCACAAATTCGAGGGTTAACTACATCCTTCGTAGTTGATGCAGCTCGAGAGGGAGTTACCCATGCGGGCCTCCTTGATAAACTTCACCGGAAGCAGATATCTTCTGTTGCTCAGTTGATGTATTATTTCGAAGAATATGCAAGGTCAGAAGAAGGGTGGCTTCAGAGAACTGCAACAACTCCGTCAATCCTGCAAGAAGTCAAGCTGGAAGTAAAGACTTCAACACCATCGCAGGGGCCTAGCTTCGAAGCTCAGCATGACAGGCGTCGAGGGCAAAAGCATCCTCGTTCAGAAGTCTTGAACATTGCACCTCCGTAGAAATTTGCCCCTAGGACTTCGCAGCCTTCAGGAAGCAAGACCAGCGGCTGGAGGCCGCCAGGGAAGCCGGCTGGGAAAGCCCAGGCCTTCTTCTGTTGTGTCCATTGTGAGAATCGAAGTCACGCAACTGATGCGTGTAAGTCTATACTCGCTTTAAGAGGCGAGTACCTTGAAAGAACTTCGGGTCGAGGCACTACCGACCGAGTTCTGACCGAGGTGCGTCCGGAGCCTGTCCAGGCTGTGGCGCGTATAGATAACTTTGACCCTGCAAGACGGCCTCCGGTGGTTAATATTATGCCACCTCCGAAGCAGGAAGATGGTCAGGATCGAGGGAAAAGAGTAGTCCTCCCCATTTCCGGAGGAGGGACCCTTGGAAGTATGTCGAAGAGGCAGAGAAGAGAATATGTCCGAGAAGTGGGCCATATTAGAACTTCTTCGTCCGCAGCTGCTATGCCTGAATGGTCCCATGTGCCGATATCTTTTTCTGCAGATGATGCAGTTGGCATAAAGTTTCCACATGCAGACCCACTTGTCATCACTACCGACATAGCAGGGACTGAAGTCCGGAGAGTACTGATCGACGGAGGGAGTTCAGCGGATATTATCTTTGTCCAAGCCTTCGATCAACTCTGTATCTCCAGGAAGCATCTTCTCCCAGCAGCTCGTCCTTTGCAAGGCTTCGCAGGACCCCCCTCTTGATGCCCTCGGCCAAATAGGCCTGGAGGTCACTTTCGGAGAGGGGCTACTGGCCAGGATGGAGGAAGTGATTTTTGATGTTGTGGATGCCCCATATGCATACAATGTTATATTCGGGAGGGGCATGGTGAATCAATTCAGAGCTGTGGGGCATCATAATTATCTGTGTATGAAGATGCCCACACAAGCGGGAGTGCTCACTGTTTCGGAGATCAGGCCACTGCGCGAAGAATAGAATATGGTCATGGCCCTCCTCTTGACCCGAGACAGGTGAACAGCGTGCAAGGCAACCTAGAGGATTTTTCTGCTTCAGGCGAACCTTCGAAGAAGTCCTTCCCAAGGCCAAGCCCTGAAGGGGATATTATAACGAAGGTTATTGTCAAAGACGGCAAAGACTATTCATTTTAGTTTGGCAAGGATTTGCCTCCAGAAGTCGCTACTTCGTTAGAAAAATTAGTTGAAGAGAATTTAGATGTCTTTGCTTGGTCTGATGAGGACATTACCGGAGTCAGTCGGGATATTATTGAGCATAGTTTACTTGTGAACCCGAAGGTTCAGCCTGTCCGGCAAGGACTCCGGAAGCTATCTACAGAGAGGTCTATCCTTGCTAAAGATGAAGTGGAAAAGTTGCTGAAGGCTGGGATTATCAAAGAAGTAGCTCATACGGAGTGGCTAGACAACCCAGTCTTCGTTAGGAAGAAATCTTCCGGGATGTGGCGCATGTGTATTGACTTTACATCTTTGAATAAAGCATGCCCCCGTCACCCTTATCCCATGCCCCAAATTGATCAATTGGTTGACTCCACAGCTGGTTCGGATTTATTAAGCTTCCTTAACGCGTATTCTGGCTATCATCAAATCTGGCTAAAGCGCGAAGATGAAATCAAAACAAGCTTTGTAACTCCTTCGGGAGTCTTCTGCTATGTAAGAATGCCCTTTGGCTTAAGAAATGCTAGGGCAACTTTTTCGAGGTTAATTGCTAAGGCTCTAGGTCATCAAATAGGCCGCAATGTAGAAGCTTATATGGATGACATTATAATAAAGAGTGCTTTAAAGCACCAACATAGCCTAGTCTTAGCAGAAACATTCAATATCCTTCGGGCATGTGGAATCCGTATTAACCCCGAAAAATGTATCTTTGGGGCTCAGGCTGGAAAATTGTTAGGGTACCTAGTTTCAAGCAGAGGGATCGAAGCTAGCCCAACTCAAATAACTGCGTTGCAAAGGATGACCCCTCCGGGAAATTTGAAGCAAGTGCAGAAGTTAACTGGCCGCCTTGCAGCACTTAGCAGATTCCTAGCATGGTCTGAGGAGAGAAGTTTGCCCATTTTCAAAGCATTGAAAGGGTCCGAAGATTTTACATGGACACTGGAGTGTCAAAAAAGCTTCAACGATATTAAGAATTATCTCAGTAACCTCTCTACACTCACGGTGCCTATTGCGGATGAAACCCTACTCCTTTACCTTGCGGCTACTGGCTCCACTGTCAGTGCAGTCCTTGTTAGAGAAGTTGATTTCAATGGGAAGTTGGTACAAAATCCAGTCTATTTTGTATCCGAAGCATTGTCCGGAGCAAAAACAAGATATTCCGAGCTTGAGAAGTTAACCTATGCTCTGATAATGGCTTCGAGGAAGTTAAGGCATTATTTCCTAGCACATAATGTGATTGTACCAACTTCATATCCCTTAGGAGATATGCTCCGAAGTAAGGATTCCACAGGAAGAATTGGGAAGTGGGCTATTGAATTAGCACCCTTCGGCGTCTCCTTTGTGGCCAGGACAGCAATTAAGTCACAATTGTTGGCAGATTTTGTGGCAGAGTGGACTCCCCCTGCAGCATGGGCTCCGGAGAAGCCAAGCGAAGGAATTTGGACCATATACTCCGATGGAGCTTTCCAAGCATCTGGAGCAGGTGTCGGAGCAGTAATAATTTCGCCTTCAGGGAAAAAGGCAATGTACGCCGCAAGACTCAACTTTAAGTCTACCAATAATACATCGGAGTATGAAGGAATTTTGTTAGGACTTCGAAAGGCACGTGCTTTGGGGGCTACAAGAGTTGTTATTAAAACAGATTCTCAAATTGTAGCAGGGCACTTAGATAAGAGTTTTCAAGTTTGACATCCACAGCTTGCAAAATATTTGGAAGAGATCCATAAGATTGAAGCAGCATTTAAAGGGATTTTCATTCGAAGTATACCGAGAGCAGAAAATACGCAAGCTGATATCTTGGCGAAAGCTGCAGCCGGAGCCATGGACATTCCAGAAGAAGCTTTTTACGAAGAGCTCAGTGCACCTTCAGTAACACAGATCCCTTCTGTGGAAGTCCTTTGCATTCCAAGTACAGATTGGCGGAGTTCAATTATGGAATTGTTGCAAGGAGAAGCAAATTTGCCTAAAGGGCCACAACTTTCGAGGTTGAAGCTCAGAATTCGAAATTATCATATAATCAACGGTATTTTGTACAAGGCCGGAGTATGTTCCCCTCTGCTCTGATGTATATCTCAAGCCGAAGGTCAAGAGATTCTTCGAGGAATTCATGAAGGACTTTGCGGTAGCAATCTAGCCCCTCGAGCTTTGGCAGGAAAAACACTTCGTCAGGGGCTTTATTGGCCTACAATAGTGTGGCGCCCCGATTTATCGAAATCAGAACATTATTGAATTTCATAAGAAAAACAATAATACAAGAGGTTCATCATGCGACAACCGTACATACGACAATATCCATGGTACGCAGACCATATTTATTACATCAGAGTTAAATAAAAATAATAAAAGTAAACTGCATGACAAACGCCTTCTTCAAGATCTTTCTGCTTGACTGGGTCGCTACTCCAGACCATCTTCATAGTAGGCATCCTCTGAGGTGTTCAACGGGTATGAGTACAAGAAGTACTCAACAAGCCACCGCAAATTCAAGTAATAATGCAAGGTAATAACAAGGAAGGATAAATGGCTAAAAGTGCGGAAAAGTACATTTTCAGTTATTGCAGGTAATGTAGTCAAGTTTCATCATGCGGGAAGTAAACATGAACAACAATAACATCATCTAACTCGAGGAGTATGTTTTACCTCCTCGCACAACGGTCCTTACATGTCAAACCAATATGCACATCCATTTCAAAGTAATCTAACTGTGGGATGTCACGCAACCCGCCCTTGACCGTGGGCTCGGCTTTTCGAAAAGATTTAAGACTCTGATCAGAGATGTACTACTGTACCCACAAGGCACGCACTCATCCCAGACACCAAAGTGTAACGAGATGACTCATACCATGGGAACTCGTGCCAAAACCTCAGCATGAAATGCTCCAAGGGATAACCACCCGCTCTATGTTTCGCCGGCGCGCCGGGCCGCATCCCGGCAAACGTCGCACCCCCTTTTGTGCCACGTCGGTGCAAGCCACCCGCAGGTGCTGCTTGACCCATCTCCAAATGGTGGCCTCGGTTTGGGACATTCCATACCTTAGTTAGGACTTACCCATTAGACTTGTGGTTAGTACGGAAGTGTATTGCAACGGATCTTGTAGACCGGTCCATATAGTGTCCAGGGTGCTACCGACCAATGCCCTAGCTTGCACCCGGAACCCACCATGCATTCACTCACAACCACAACTCCAACACCGACAGAATTCCAAAGATGAGAGTAACGGGGATCATATAGTAGAACCAAGTTACTACGACTCATTTTTAATCCTATAGCAATCGTGTCAATACATTGGACACTAGCTAATAACATTAATCATATGGTGACAAGGAGTTTTGGCTAGAGAGCATGGCTTGGGTTGCACATCAAGGTCGGGGGATCCTAAATAAATATATTGTAAGGGTTTCCATTGGACTAATGCATGTATAGCCTATGTGTTTTAGCGATAGTTTAATAAAACATGGGTTCAATATGTTCAAAAAATGTTGTTTGGTGACTTGCCTTGTTCAGCGAGGGGAGAGGGAGGAACTTCCGGGAAATATTCCGGCTCCTCGACGGCGTCGTAGTCTTCCCAATATAATTAAAGTAAAATAAAGTAAATACAACATTCAATTAAACAATATAAAACCACACAACAAGCACATAGGTTTAAATTGGTTTAATTTAAAGAAAATCAAGTTACTGAACCTCTGAAATTCATTTTATAAATCATTTAAAAGGAATTATAATGAAATGTTGTCCTTTGTAAAAAGGGGTTTTAAAAGTGATTAATCTCATTTTAAGTTTTCTAATTAATTCAAAATGAAAGGTTCAGAGAAAACCTAGTGGTCTCATTATTCTAACAGGGAATGAATAAGTATAATTTTTGTTGTAATTTAAATAATCAATTTTGCATTTTACCCTAAGGGTATTTGAACACTTTATTAAATAAACATGAAATGTCCAAAGTAAACCTATTGTTTTTATTGCATTAACATGTAGAGAATAATATTACAAATTTTCTGAAATTGGAATGGTAATTTTTGAAGTTAAAATGCGCCAGATATGAATTTTACAAGTTTAAAACAGTTTCTAGAATTTATTTTCAAATTTAAATCGCCTCGGGTCCACGGTGAGCCAGGCCTACGGTGAACCCGCGCACTGTGCGTGTGGTCCGGCCCAATCTGGACCGTTGGATCTAGATCCAACGCGCGAGGGTGAGGCGGGGGCGTTAAGTTGACGTGGATGGCTGAGATCAAAACAATGAACCGGTACGCGATGAACGGCTCAGATCGAGTGCGGGTTTTAAATACTGATGGACGCGCGAGATTAAAACATACCCCTTCGCTCAAATTCGACGGCGCAGATTAAACCGCACATGGGATTTAATCGGTACCGTTAGATCTAGATCGCACGGCTAGGATCAGATCCGACACGGCATGGGTAGTCGACCCGTGTCGGTCGTCTTCTCCGGCGACGGCGAGTGGGCCAGAGGCCACGGCGAGCGACAGCGGTCGTATCTAAGGCCTAAAATGGAAAGAGGACACTACAGGGATCATGAGGGTACCGTTGGCGAGGTGAATGGTCGACGGAGCGAGGCCGGCGACGAGCGGAGGCGGCGGAGGTGTTCGGGTCCTTGGCGGCGACGGCGATCCGACGGGGTTCAGCATCGACGGAGGGGTGGCCAAGGTCGGGATGGACTTGGCGGTCACGGAGGTGCAGTCGGCGTGGACGGCGAAGGACTCCGGCGACGGCGAGCGGCGGCTGGAGTACGGGCGACGGTGGTGCACTAAAAACCAGTGTGTGAGTGCTCTGTTTGTTCTCGCAGGGAGTGGGCGTAGGGGTGTACCGCGGACGGCCAGGGGGTTTAAATAGGGCCATCGGTGGGGGCAGAGGGGGCGCAATTGACGGTGGCCAAGAGTAAACGCGTTTAAATGCCGGCGAGCTCGGGTTGAATTCAATTCACTGAACCTGGACGCGATTCGGCTGAATTCAAGAGGGGAAACGGTCACCGGGGATCGGGTGACTTAACGCCGGGCTCAATTTGAGGGGAGGGGGTCGGGAGCAACGGATACGAGGCACGTTATGGCGTCGGCCGGTGAGGGGGGGATTTGGGGGCGGATCTCGCGGGGACGAAGGGCCTGACAGGCAGGGGCCACCGGGCGGCGGACACGAGCGAGTGAGCGAGGAGGCTGATGCGTGGGGTCAGGCTCGGGCGCGAGAGGGGGCAGTTGGCGCCGATAGGTGGGGTCGGGCTGTCAGCCTGAGGCGGGCGAGGGTGACGGGTTGGGCCGGCCGGGAGAGAGAGAAAAGGAGGAGGGAGGCCCATTACTGTTTCAAAGCATTTCCGAATAAAAATAATTCTAGGAAATAGATTAAAATCTTAGGGCTACTTCCAAGGTTGATAAAAATTTGTAAAAATTCTCAAAAATATATCTTGGCCTTGGGATCTTATACAAAAATTTTTAGCTCCTGGTTTGGCCATTTATTTTAGGTTGTAGTTCAAAAGGGTAAAGGAGGGTATTGAAGGTATTTCCAAAATAATAAATTCCAGGAAATTGGATTAAATAATATTTTTATTTCTCTGAAAATTTGGGGTGTTACAAACCTATCCCCCTTACAAAGAATCTCGTCCTCGAGATTGGAATGTTACTCCAATAGCTCGGGGTATTGGGCTTTTAGTTCGTCTTCCTTTTCCCATGTGGCTTCTTCGGCGGGGTGGTTGTCCCACTAAACCTTGCAGAAGCGAACTACACGGCTCCTGGTTACCCTTTCCTTGGTCTCCAAGATCTTGACGTGCTTCTCGATATAGGTCAAATCTTCTTGGACGTTGAGTTGTTTAAGATCAGCTTGCTCGGCGGGCACGCGAAGACATTTCTTCAATTGAGAGACATGGAACACATCGTGAACTCCTGCCAATGATGGAGGTAGCTCAAGTTGATATGCCACTTCCTCCTGCCATCGGAGGATCTGAAAGGGTCCGACGTAATGGGGTGCTAGCTTGCCTTTCATGTTGAACCTTTGAGTACCACGGAGGGGAGTGACTCGGAGATATACATAATCGCCCTCCTCAAAGGTTAAGTCTCTTCGATGGTTATCGGCGTAGCTCTTCTGTCAGGACTGGGCTATCTTTAATCGATCCCTTATGATCTTAACCTTCTCTTCAGCTTCCCTTAGAATATCTGTCCCAAACAGTTGTGACTCTTCGGTCTGATCCCAGAGCAGCGGCGTTCTGCACTTTCGCCCATAAAGTGCTTCGAACGGGGACATTTGCAGGCTGGCTTGATAACTGTTGTTGTAGGAGAACTCTGCATAGGGCAAGTTCTTGTCCCACATTCCGCCAAAGTCTAGAGCGCAAGCTCTAAGCATATCATCTAGTATTTGGTTGACCCTTTCGGTTTGACCGTCGGTCTGTGGATGATAGGCGGTGCTAAAGTTCAGCCGGGTGCCGAGTTCCTCTTAAAGGTTCTTCCAAAACTTGGAGGTGAACTGACTCCCACAGTTAGACACGATCTTCTTAGGAACTCCATGAAGGCACACGATCCGGGTCATATACAACTCAGCCAACTTGGCGACAGTGTAAGTTGTCTTGACCAGGATGAAGTGAGCTACCTTGGTGAGTCGGTCGATGATCAGCCAGATAGAATCGTGACCAGCTTGGGTCCTGGGCAGTCCCGTGATGAAGTCCATTCCTATCTCTTCCCAATTCCATTCGGGGACCTTGAGGAGTTGAAGATGTCTGGCAGGTCTTTGATGCTCTGCCTTGACTCGCTGGCATGTGTCACACTTAGCCACATACTCAGCTATTTCCCTCTTCATGCTGACCCACCAATATTTTTCCTTCAGGTCTTGATACATCTTTGTACTCCCGGGATGTATGGAGTATAGAGTATCGTGGGCTTCATGAAGGATGAGGGTCTTCAACTCAGGCTTGTCGGGTACGCATATCCGGTCTCCGAACTATATGGTACCATGCTCGTCCTCGGAGAATCCGGGGGCTTTACCCTTTCGCATGTTCTGTTGGATCTCCAAGATATCCGGGTCTTCCTTTTGCTTTTCTCGGATCTGGTCTATCAAGACAGGTCTTGACTCCAAGGCAGCAAGATACGCTCGGGTGGTGATCCCTAAATTCAGCCTTTCCATCTCCTTGTAGAGTAGAGGGGCTTGGTCCTGAATCATGATGGCATTGCAGTACCTTTTTCGACTAAGGGCGTCTGCCACCACGTTTGCCTTGCCTGGATGATAATGGATGCCCAAGTTGTAATCCTCGATCAGTTCCAACCATCTCCTTTGCCTCAAGTTCAGATCTGGTTGGGTGAATATATACTTGAGGCTCTTGTGGTCGGTGAAGACCTCGCACCGATTTCCCACAAGGTAATGTCTCCATATCTTCAAGGCATGAACCACGGCTGCTAACTCCAGATCGTGGGTTGGGTAGTTCAGCTCATGCGGTCTCAGCTGTCGGGAGGCGTAGGATATAACCTTCCCTTCTTGCATTAAGACACATCCCAATCCTTGACGAGAGGCATCACAGTAGACGTGGAAGTCCTTCCAGATGTCTGGCAGAGTCAGGATAGGAGCTGACACGAGCTTCTTCTTGAGGGTTTGGAAACTTTCTTCACAATCCGGGGTCCATTCAAACTTCACTTCCTTCTGTAGAAGTCTGGTCATAGGCTTGGCGATCTTTGAAAAATTCTCGATGAACCGGCGGTAGTATCCGGCCAATCCGAGAAAGCTCCGGATGTCGGTCATGGTTGTGGGTTGCAGCCAGTTGGCCACTACTTCCACGGTGGTTGGGTCCGCTGCTATTCCTCCAGCAGATATGACATGACCGAGGAACTTCACCTCAGACGACCAAAATTCGCACTTGCTGTATTTGTCGTACAACTGTTGTTCCCTTAGCTTTCCGAGGGTCAGGCGGAGGTGAGTCTCATGCTCTTCCTTGGTCTTGGAGTAGACGAGGATATCGTCGATGAACACCACGATGAACTTATCCAAGAACTCCATGAAAATATTGTTCATCATGTTCATGAAAAAGGCTGGGGCATTCGTGAGTCCGAACGACATCACTGTATATACTCGTAGAGTCCATAGCGGGAGGTGAAGGCGGTCTTGGGTATGTCCTCTTCTCTAATCGTCAATTTGTGATAACCTGACCTGAGGTCAATCTTGGAAAACACCGCGGATCCTTTCAATTGATCGATCAGGTCGTCAATCCGAGGTAATGGGTACTTGTTCTTGATGGTGACGTCGTTCAAGGCTCTATAGTCCACGCGCATCCTCTTGGTCTTGTCCTTTTTCAAGGCAAAGATAACCGGTGCACCCCAGGGTGAGGTACTCGATCGGATGTACCCTTTCTGCTCTAGGTCTTCGATGTTGCTCTTGACCTCGGCTAGTTCATTGGCGGCCATCCGGTATGGACGCTTGGAGATTGGAGTGGTCCCGGGGACAAGTTCGATTCTGAATTCGATGTCCCGCTTGGGAGGCATTCCTGGTAGGTCCTCTCGGAATACGTCCATGAACTCCTTGACTATGGGCACTTCTTCAAGGGCTAGCGAGTGGAGGGACGCTTCGAGTGGTTTGCGGCTGGTCATCCACAAGTTGACGGCTTCGCCTTCAGGGTTGGTCACTGTGACGGACTTGTTGGAACAATCGATCACTCCCTTGTGCTTCATCAACCAATCCATCCCTAGGATGAGGTCGAGTCCGGTGCACTTCATGAGGACTGGCTCGGCCCGGAATAACACTCCTTGGATCTCTATCTTAACCTTAGGACTGTATAAGTGGGCTAAGGTTTTATTGCCTGGAGTGGCAATCATCATCGGGACTGATAGAGGAAGTACTTCCAAGTCATTGGTTTTCACAAAATCTTCCGAGATGAAAGAATGTGTTGCTCTAGAGTCAAATAAAATCATAGCTGGTACGGACTTTTCAGTAAACGTACTGAGTACGACTTCGGGAGCCTCCTGAGCTTCCTCCGCGCTGATGTGGTTAACGCGGGCCCGAACCGCCTGGTTGGGTGCCGCGCCTTGGGGCTGCTTGGGGTGAGGACACTGGTGCGAATAGTGCCCTTCCTTACGGCAGTTGAAGCAGACGACCGACCTTCCTTGGCGATCCTTCAAGACCGGGGCCTTGGTGGCGGATGTCGGCTGAGCGGCCGGAGCTGGTGGAGTGGGTGGGGATGCCCAGCGTTGGATCCACCGGCGGCGTGAGGTGGCATGTAGGCGGGCCGAGGATGGTAGGCGGGCGCTGGTGGCGGAGGGATGAAGCGGGGCCTTTGAGAATTCGCCTGTTGATGCTTGAAGGTGATCATCTTCCTCTTCTTGAGGTCCAACTTGTTTTGCTCAGTCTCTTGGATGAGCGCTTTATTCACTAGCCGTTGGAAGTCGGCGTAGTCGGTGGTGATGAGCTAGATGGACAGCTCATCCTTAAGTCCCCGGAGGAACTTAGCCTGGCGGAGGGCATCAGTCCGCACTTCCTCTGGCGCGTAGCGAGCCAGACGGTTGAATTCATGGAGATACTCCATGACGGTCCGGTTGCCCTGCTGCAGGTCGCGGAACTCCTGCTGTTTCACTGTGATAACTCCAGCGGGGACATGGGCGGCGCGAAAGGTGATGGTGAACTCCGCCCATGTCACCAGGTGGTCCTCTGGCTGGGACTCGCGGTAATTGTCCCACCACTCCGCGGTGGGACCCTGGAGCTGGTGAGTGGCGAAGGCCACTCGCTCCCGGTCGGTGCAGGGGAGCAGATCCAGCTTCTTCCGAATGGTGCGGAGCCAATCTCCGGCCTCCATCGGGTTGGTGGTGCTAAAGAAAATTGGGGGATGCACCCGAAGGAACTCCGAGAGTTGCGGAGCGGGCGCACGAGGGGCGGGCTCCATATTTTGCAGACGGTCCAACTGAGCTTGTAGGTGCTGCATTTGGGTGAGGAGGGCGGTGATCAATTGGTTTTGATTCGCCATCATTTCCGCCAAGGTGGGGTGGTTGGCGGATGGCGACCCAGTCTGCCGTGGGCCCGTTGCACCCCAGTTGGGCACAACGCCTTCGGGCAAGCCGTGGCTTCCTCCTTCTCCATTGTTGGAGCCGGTGTTCTGGTTGTCGACCATCTTCTGAACATAAGACGTTAGCCAGGAGATAAAAAGATGGTGATACAAACATTTTAATCAAAAGGGGCCGCTGAGGCTCATATATATATCTCAATTGGTATAAAAAGTTCGTTACAATCATGCTCTTATTTTATTCTACCTATGTTGGAGGAAAATATCTCATCTTCGGGGTTATTGCCGAAACAGCATAAAGGCAGATAGCGGATTCGAAGGTTCCCAGACGTTCATCTTCGAAGATACCCGGAGTCAAGCTCGAAGTACGAAGATAGGCATTGGTTCGGAGTACATCTTCGAACTAAGGCTTTTCAAGATCTTTTCTGCCAGCTAAGATGGAAGACTTATCTTCTTTCTCATTAGATTAGTCTTTTACCATTTTAGCCCTATTAAGGGAGCCGAATAGTTTCCACTATGTCGGTTGTAATAGAGGGGTAAATAGGTCTTTTCCTTAATATTTGGGCTTATAAATACCCCCCATTTTACCCTGTAATAGGGACCGAATACAAGTTATTCAATACACACATTCGAACTATTCTAAGTTGTTATCCTTTCGGAGGCTTAGAACAGTTCTCTTCGCAAACACTTTGTTTGTTAGTTTCTATTCTACAGAAACCTGTTAGCGTAATCTTTTACGCCAACAGTTGGCACCGTCCGTGGGGAACCTAGTCCGAAAAACTTCGTTCTCTACCAACCTCTTACATCATGCCTCCTAAGCGGAGCGCACCCCGCAATCCCATTCGGAGGTCTTCTCGGATCTCCGGAGAGATACCATTTGACACGGTTGAAGTCAGAGGCCCTTCGACATTTCCTCCGCAAACCCCGGAAGGGGCTTCTATCCCTCGAACATACGAAGCATCTCCGCCAACCCCTTCCATACTTCGACCACCCGGAGTCCCTCATCCACCTTCCATCCCAATTCGAACTGATCCTACTAGTTCTCAAGACCCGGAAGATCCTTCCGGAGGAGATGAAGACAATCTTGGAGACATGGCCACTCAAATGGCCAACCTTCAAGCTGAGGTAGCAAGGTGGCGATAGGAAGCTACGAACAGGCTTCGCTCTCAAGCCATCCCAACTATCCCAGAAGTGCCCGAAGACGACGATCTCGATTATCCCGAAGCCCCGGAGAACGCCTCCTTCGATAATGAATCTCCGCTGCATCCTGAGCTGCAGAAAGTTCGCTTTGATCCAAAGTTCAAAACTTCGAAGCTCTGTAAGTATGCCGGAGATGAAGATCCCGGAGAGTTCGTTCGTTCTTATGCCCTAGCAATTGAAGCTAGCGGAGGAGTTCGAGACACCATGGCGAAGTGCTTCCCCTTAGCTCTTCAAGGGGTGGCATTAAGGTGGTTCTGGTCCTTGAAGCCAGGATCAATTAATTCATGGTCGCAGCTGAAGAAGAAGTTTATAAGCAATTTTCAAGGCACCTTCGTGCCTCCCATGTCAACAGGAAGCCTTTTCCAGGTGAAACAGCTCCCCGGAGAGACATTGAGGCAATATTTTAAGCGCTTCGCTCATACGAAGTCGCAAATTCGGGGGTTGTCTGCATCTTCGGTAGTTGATGCAGCTCGAGAAGGCGTCACTCATCAAGGCCTCCTGGATAAGCTTCATCGGAAAAGCATCTCCTCGGTCTCTCAGTTGATGTCATCCTTCGAGGAGTATGCGAGGTCAGAAGAGGGTTGGCTTCGAAGGACTGCCGCTACTTCGTCCATATTGCAAGAAGTTAAAGTAGAAGTGAAAACTTCGGCACAGCCGCAAGAACCAGTCTTCGAAGTGCAACAAGATCGGAGAAGAGGGCAAAAGCACCCTCGTTCTGAAGTCATGAATATTGCACCCCCACAGAAGTTTACACAAAGACCTCCACAGTCTTCGGGGAACAAGACCAGCGGCTGGAGGCCGCCAGGGAAAACGGCTGGCAAGGGCCAGACCCTTTTCTGCTGCATCCATGGAGAAAATTGAAGCCATGCAACTGATACTTGCAAGGCTATACTTACCCTAAGGGGAGAGTACCTAGAGAGAACTTCGGGTCGAGGTACTACCGACCGAGTTCCAGCTGCAACGCGCCCAGAGCCAGTCCAGGCTGTGGCGCGGATAGAAAACTTTGATGCTGCAAGACACCCTCCGGTGGCCAATGTTATGCCACCTCCGAAGCAAGAGGAAGGGCAAGATCGAGGGAAGAGAGTAGTTCTCCCCATCTCCAGAGGAGGTACCCTCGGAAGCATGTCAAAGAGACAGCGAAGAGACTACGTTCCGGAAGTAGGTCATATTGGGACTTCGTCGTCTGCAGCTGCAATGCCGGAGTGGTCTCATGTACCGATATCCTTTTCTGCGGAGGATGCAGCTGGTATTAAGTTCCCGCATGCAGATCCACTTGTTATCACTGCTGATATTGCGGGCACTGAAGTTCGAAGGGTGTTGATTGACGGATGTAGTTCGGCAGATATCATTTTTGTTCAAGCCTTCGATCAATTGTGCATTTCCAGGAAGCATCTTCTTCCAGTGGCTCGTCCTTTGCAAGGCTTCGCAGGACCTCCGCTTGATGCACTTGGCCAAATAGGCCTGGAAGTTACCTTCGGAGAAGGTTTATTGGCCCAGACTGAGGAAGTAATCTTCGGTGTTGTAGATGCTCCGTATGCTTACAACGTCATCTTCGGAAGAGGCATGCTAAACCAGTTCGGAGTTGTGGCGCATCACAATTAGTTGTGCATGAAGATGCCCACACAAGCAGGGGTCCTTACTGTCTTCGGAGATCAAGCTATTGCTCGGAGAGCGGAATATGGTCATGGTCCCCCTCTTGATCCAAGACAAGTAAACAGTGTACAAGATAATGAAGAAATATTTTCAGCCTCCTCCGAAGCTTCGAAGAAGTCCTTTCCGAGACCAAGTCCTGAGGGAGAAATTGCAACGAAGGTCATTGTTAAAGATGGTAAAGAGTATACATTTCAATTTGGTAAAGATTTACCCCCAGAAGTTGCAACCTCCTTGGAAAAGGTGGTAGAAGAAAATTTGGATGTCTTCGCTTGGTCTGACGAAGATATCACCGGAGTCGATCGGGATATCATTGAACATATTTTACTTGTAAACCCGAAGGCCCGGCCTATTCGGCAAGGACTCCGGAAAATGTCTGCAGAAAGAGCTGCTCTAGCGAAGGACGAAGTTGAGAAATTGTTGAAGGCTGGGATTATCAGAGAAGTGGCTCACACAGAATGGTTAGCCAATCCAGTCTTCGTCAGAAAGAAGTCTTCCGGGAAGTGGCGCATGTGCATCGATTTCACATCCTTGAATAAAGCATGCCCTCGTGACCCCTACCCCATGCCCCGAATTGATCAATTGGTTGACTCCACCGTAGGATTAGAGTTATTAAGCTTCCTTGACGCGTATTCTGGTTATCATCAAATATGGTTGAAGCGCGAAGATGAGATCAAGACAAGCTTCGTAACTCCTTCGGGAGTCTTCTGTTATGTAAGAATGCCCTTCGGCTTAAGAAATGTCGGGGCTACTTTTTCGAGGTTAGTTGCTAAGGCTCTAGGTCATCAACTAGGTTGCAATGTGGAGGCCTATATGGATGATATTGTAATAAAGAGTGCTTTAAAGCACCAGCATAGCCTAGACTTAGCAGAAACATTCAATAGCCTTCGGGCATGTGGGATCCGTCTTAACCCCGAAAAATGTATCTTCGGAGCTAAGGCTAGAAAGTTGTTAGGGTATTTAGTTTCAAGCAGGGGAATTGAAGCTAGCCCTACTCAAATAACTGCGCTACAAAAGATGGCTCCTCCGGAAAATTTAAAGCAAGTGCAAAAGCTGACTGGGCGTCTGGCAGCACTTAGCAGGTTTTTATCAAGGTCTGCGGAGAGAAGCTTGCCTATATTTAAAGCATTGAAAGGGTCCGAAGATTTTGCATGGACACCGGAGTGTCAGAAAAGCTTCGAAGATATTAAAGAGTATCTCAGTAATCTTGCTACACTCACGGTGCCTACTGCGGACGAAACCCTACTCCTTTACCTTGCAGCTACAGGTTCTGCTGTCAGCGCAATCCTTGTCAGAGAAGTGGATTTCAATGGGAAGTTGGTCCAAAATCCTGTTTATTTTGTATCCGAAGCATTATCAGGAGCGAAGACAAGATACTCCGAACTTGAGAAGTTCGTTTATGCTCTTATAATGGCTTCGAGGAAGTTAAGACATTATTTTTTGGCACACAATGTAATTGTACCAACTTCGTATCCTTTAGGAGATATGCTTCGAAGTAAGGATTCCACTGGAAGGATTGGGAAGTGGGCAGTTGAGCTAGCACCATTCGGCATATCTTTCTTGGCAAGGACAGCAATCAAATCGCAAGTCCTAGCAGATTTTGTAGCAGAATGGACTCCACCTGCAAATTTGGTTCCGGAGAAGTCAAGTGACGGAGTTTGGATTGTTTACTCCGATGGGGCTTTCCAAGCATCCGGAGCAGGCATTGGAGCAGTGTTGATTTCACCTTCGGGCAAAGAGCAATGTACTCCGCAAGACTCAACTTTAAGTCTACCAATAATATAGCAGAGTATGAAGGGATTTTATTGGGACTCCGAAAAGCACGTGCTCTAGGGGCTACAACAATTATTATAAAGACAGATTCTCAGATAGTAGCAGGGCACGTAGATAAAAGTTTCCAAGTTCGGCATCCACAGCTTGCAAAGTACTTAGAAGAAATCCGTAAAATCGAAGCACACTTCAAGGGTATTTCCATTCGGAGTATACCAAGAGCAGAAAATGTGCAAGCGGACATCTTAGCAAAAGCTGCAGCCGGAGCTGTGGATGTGCCCGAAGAAGCTTTCTATGAGGAGCTCAATATACCTTCGGTGCCACAAATTCCCTTTGCGGAGATTCTTTGCATTCCTAGTGCAGATTGGAAAAATTCAATCATGGAACTTTTACAGGGAGGAACAAATTACCCGAAGAGCCACAGCTGTCAAGATTAAAGCTTAGAGCCAGAAATTATCAAATAATTAACGATATTTTATACAAGGCCGGAGTATGTTCCCCTCTACTCCGATGTATATCTCAAGCCGAAGGTCAAGAAATTCTTCGAGAAATTCATGAAGGCCTTTGTGGTAGCCATTTAGCCCCGAGAGCTTTGGCAGGAAAAACACTTCGCCAGGGGCTTTATTGGCCTACAATAACAGCTGATGCGGAGAGCTTAGTCCGCACTTGTCAAGGATGCCAGTGGATGGGTCGACGGAGTCATTGCCCACCAACAGCTCTTCAAGTCATTGCTTCGGTATGGCCTATGGCCAGATGGGGTATGGATTTAATTGGTCCCGTTCCAGTAGCCTAGGGAAATCTGAAGTTTGCAGTGGTAGCTATTGAGTATTTTTCTAAGTGGGTGGAAGCAGAACCCTTAACAGTTATCACTTCGAACAATGTACAGAAATTCTTCTGGAAGAACATCATTTGCCGGTTCGGAGTGCCTAGATACCTCACAGTTGATAATTGAACACAGTTCGACGCAGAACCCTTCAGGAAGTTTTGCGAAGATCTAGGCATTCAGTTATGTTTTGCTGCAGTGAGGCATCCTCAGTCTAATGGAGCCGTAGAGCGAGCCAATGGAAATATTTTATCAGGGCTAAATCGAAGAATAGTAGGATTAGCAAAGGGACTGTGGACCGAAGAGCTTCCGAAGATTTTGTGGTCCATTCGGACTACGCAAACAAGGTCCACAGGTTTTACTCCGTTCAGACTACTATTCGGAGATGAAGCTATGACTCCAACGGAGCTCAAAGGAGGATCATTTCGCAGCACTGAACCGGACATCGAAGAAGAATGACAAGCTTCGCTAGATTTATCAGAAGAAACAAGACTTCGAGCTGTAGCAAATTTATCAAAGTATCATCAGCAGACGAAGGCTTGGTTTGACCCGAAGGTTAAGCTCAATGAACTAAGACCGGGTCATCTTGTTCTACGAAGCATTATAGCACCAGGGAAGTTAGGGAATAAATGGGAAGGTCCATACCTAATCGTCCGTTCAGGGCGCCCTGGCTCCTTTAAGTTAGCTAATTTAGAAGGTGAAGAGTTAGCACATACTTGGCATGCGGAGCACCTAAAGCGATACTTCGCATAAGGGCTCCTTGTAATTCGCTTGTAATCATCTTCCAAATTAATAAAGCATATGATCCTGATAGTGTCTTCCCCTCATAGACTTCCAGCTTCCGAGTGGACGCACTGGAACCGCGGGGTCGACCGAGAGGGAAGTGTCATGAAGCTGGGTTGTATTTTCGGACTTCGAACCATTAGTTCGAAGCTTCCGACGTGGGGGCTGACATAATCCGGAGTCCAAGCCACCGGCTTGTAGGCATCCGTAAAAGAGCCCAAAACCACATCATACGGAGTCCAAGCCATTGACTGGTAGACTTCCGTAAAAAGAGCCAAAGGTGGCCAAAACATGCGGAGTCCAAGCCATTGGCTGGTAGACTTCCGTAAAAAGAGCCGAAGGTGGCCAAAACATGCGGAGTCCAAGCCATTGGCTAGTAGACTTCCATAAAAAGAGCCGAAGGTGGCCAAAATCTGCGAAGTCCAAGCCATTGGCTGGTAGACTTCCGTAAAAAGAGCCGAAGGTGGCCAAAACATGCGGAGTCCAAGCCATTGGCTGGTAGACTTCCGTAAAAAGAGTCGAAGGTGGCCAAAATCTGCGAAGTCCAAGCCATTGGCTGGTAGACTTCCGCAAAAAGAGCCGAAGGTGGCCAAAATATACGGAGTCCAAGCCATTGGCTGGTAGACATCTGTAAAAAGAGTCCAAAGAGACCATTGCAAACTCCGAATCATTGGTTCGACAGAGATCGCAAAAATAAGCCGAAGGTGGCTAAAGCAAAACAGAATTTGAATTATGAGCTTCGAATATCTGTTAACATAGTCCAAAGTGACAAATTATCTAAGATACTAAAGTATCTTGAAAGTTATCTCAAGTGATTTTTTTTCAAAAAACAAAGGTACTAAGTTGCCATTCTTCAGACTACAAATAGTCGAAGACATTTTATAAGATTTTAAAAGATCTTTAAATTGCAGAGGGGCTCCGAACCCCCAAAAAAATTGTACTCCGAAGTTTTTTCTTTGCGCATAACCATCTTTGAATACATTTCGAAGTTGCTTATACCCAAAGAGGGGCTAGTAAATATGGAGACAATTTTAAATCGGTATTCATTATTCAAACAAATATGTTTACAGATTACATTATGAAAAATTGGTATCTATACCAAGAAGGAATCGAAGACCTATTCGGTCCCTAGAGCTAGGGGTGGAACGACTAGTTCCAGCACCGGGAGTTCTAACAACTTTGCGTTTAACTCTCTTGCCCCCCTTCGAAGCTCTAAAATCCTTCTGTTCTTGCTGAAGCTCGGCCCAAGTTCGAAGCCGTTCGGGGCTTCTTTCCCAGCTTCTAAGATCTTCAGATCTTTTATTTTGAACTTCATCTTCGTTTTCAGACCAAGTAGCGTCTTCAGAAGATGAAGTGTTCAAGCTAACCTCTTTTTCTTCCTCTTTAATATAAGACAATATATCTTTGATTACTTCGGGCGCAATTACACCGGAGCTATCTCGAGGAACTAAAAATCGAGGACGCTTGTAAGTCTTTAGAAGTTCGAAGGTGTTCCATAATGAGCGAAGTTCGTCGTTAATTTCTAACACTTCGATATCTTCCGTATGAGACAAAGCCTAAAAATATGATAAACAAATTTTCATTGATAAATGTTCATAAGCATGAAGCTTTACATAGTCAAAAATCCTAAATTATTCCTAAACCTGCGGGTTCGGAGGAGGCTGACTGCTTGAAGCTTGGTTCCGAACTTGCTTCTAGCGTTGACCTTCGTCGATCCAAGCCTTGATTGCAGTGCAACCTTCGGCTCTCCGTGAAACTTGGAAGGCCTGCCAGGCAGCGGTCACGCCTTCGGAAGGAGTCAGAAGCCGCTCGTCGTCGAAGGTAATAGGGACCTCTGCGCTCGGAGTGATTGTTCGGCCCAAGTCCTCGTAGTAACGAAGTAGTCCGATGGCAGACACTTGTCCGGAGAGTTCTCCGTAACGAATGCCCGCCGTCTTCATTTGCTTCGCTGCTCCTTGGATCCTTTTTAACCAGCGCAGCAGAGTGACATTGTCATCTGAAGAAGTGATCCAGTAGTACCGAAGTACTCCAGAACACCTAGCATCTGTTCTATGACCTCCGTAGCTACCTTCTCGGACTTAAGCTTTTCTTCAATTAATGCATCCTTGCTCGAAGTCGTTTCTTCTAGAACTCCGGAAAGCCTAGCATTCTCCGTAGTTAAAGTATTCTTCTGATTTAGGAGTTGGCTAGCTTCCTCTTGGAGCTTGACAAGCTCGGACCCCGCATTAGCATGCTCCAACCGCACCTTTTCGATTTCCTCCCGAAGCACGATCCTTTCTGCTTCGAGCTCCTTATTTGCAGCCTCCAAACCTTGTCTGGCCCTGCGTTCTGCCGAAATCATATTATTCATTTGAACCACTCTAGCTTCGGAGAAAGATAAGTTGCACTGAAGAGCTTCGTTTTCTTCCCGAAGCTGAGCAATTTCATGTTCGCCTGATAAAGTTGCAGCACGGGCCAAGACCGCTTTCTAAGAAAAGAAAAAACTGAAGTAAGAAATTATTCATGTATAATTTGTTATTGGTTCAAAGGTATTCCGTACCTGGTAGGCTGCTCGTTTCATGGCAACATTTAGCTCCGAACTCTTCGCCTTGCTTAAAATAGCTACCAGCTCCGTCTCCCCGACTTCGCGACTGACTCGACCTAAAGGTTTGAGCAGAGTCCGATGACCGGTTCTTTGCTCCAAAAAAGGAGTTAAAAGAGGGAGCATTGCCGAAGCTTCTTGGTCATCCCTGCTCGGCGAAGCTCCGGAGCGTTCTGCTGAGGTCCTTGGAGCTTCAGTAGATGGCCCCCCCCTCAGTAGATTGACTCTCGTCTGTTGATTCAGACGAAGTTGATCCTTGAGCAGGGAGAGGTTCTATATGTCTTTTACCCCTTCCATGCCCCTGTTGAGCGACTTCCGGGTGCGGCTCCGAAATTGTCGAAGGCCCTTGAATTGGATCTTCGCGGCGTACTTCTCCAAAAGAGGGCTCTGCAAAAGCAAAGGTATTATACATTGTATAATTTTGCATAAAAGATCAAGAGAATTATGCGAAGTTTACCTTCGACATTTTGGTGGTGAGCGAGCATCGGACTGCTCGGAGGATCGAAGGTGAGGTCTTCATCTGAATCCAGAGTCAAAACTTCAACTGCCGGAGTATCTCTTTGAACATTCTTTCCTTTATCTAAGGCCGAAGTCGCAGTAACTTCGACTTCACCTTCAGTCGTAGGGGCTTCGATTTGCTCTTCCTCTTGAGCATCCGGAGTTCTTATGAGAAACCAAGGGTTGGTTTCAGTGTTTGTGATGAGTGATTGACAGGTTTTTACCCTCTGTTCGAAGGGTACCTCTGAAGGTGTTCGGAGGAGGTTGTACCTCCGAAGGGGGTTCGGAGGTTGGACCTCCGAAGGTGTTCGGAGGAGGGTACCTCCGGAAGGGTTTCAGAGGTGGTTTTACCGGAGGCTGTTCGGTGTTTGGTTGCTGCAGCTGTTGCAGCGGAGTGTGCTTGTCGGAGGGGTCCGACAGTACACGATGACTGGGTTCGTACCAGTGGCTTTGGTACTTTGGGCAGTACACCGGAGTGTGTGCCGGAGGTTGCTAACCCGGAGAGGTCTCCGGAGTACTGGATACACTTGTCTGTTTGTCGGTGGTGCGCAGGGACTTCGGAGGCGACGGACGAACGTAGCAGGTGAACCTGGGTCAAGCGGGAGGCTTGATGCCAGGGGAGCGGGGAGCTCCGTCACGGTGGCTACGAAGGTGGTCCGGGTCGGTCCTCGGGTCGAGGCGTGCCAGGTGAAGGCAGAGAGTGCGGAGCGTGGCTCCGGCTGAAGGTGCTCCGAGACAAAGTCCTCGGAGGTGAGGCACTTCGAAGGTACTCCGGATGGAGTGACTTCGGAGTATGGTGGAACAAGTCCTCTGCGGAGGCAAGGGTTCGTAGTGTGCTCCGGAGGGAGACACTCGAAGGTACCCGACGAAGGTCTCAGAAGTCGAGGCGCATCGAAGGCTTGGTCCGGGTGAGGCTCGTCGAGGAGTGTGCTCGGGGAGAGACACTGCGACGAAGTGCTCATGGAATGCTTCATGCGGAGGCCTTGGACGAAGGAGGGACTTCGAAGGGTGGTACTCCGAAGGTGGGGCTTCGGAGGGTGGAAGGTTTTGGAGCAAGGCTAGCTCCGGAGGAAGGTTGACTTGAGGTGCTTCGGCCTGCATGGCTTCGGTACACGGACTGACGGAGTTCGAGCTGGGTGAAGCTGCGAAGCCGTGGTGATCCACTCCGGAGGTGTTGGTGCGAAGGCCCAAGGAGCTTTGATGGCTTCGGCTCAAAACCGTCACTGTATCGAAGGCCATCTTCGGCGAAGCGAAGGCCACCAGGCTCAAGGCTTCTCGCCGAAGCTACCGCACCCTCGCGTGCGAAGGGAGGATTCCAGAAGGTCAAAGACTGCAAAGGCTGACACTGTCTGTTCTGTAAAAGGCTGACACTGTCCCCTCTGCAAAGCTGACAGAGAAGCCTCCAGAATAAAGGTGGACTACCTTTTGTACCCCTTAGTTCTGTAGAGTCAAATCCTTTGTAAACCCTAGGGGTAAAGTAGTCTTTTCCTTTGGGTGAACTATGGGCTATAAATATGGGGGCTCGGTAGGTAACATTTAACACTTTGAGCATTTACTGTTGAGCTCCTGTAGCCACATACCTCGCTGTATTTATCCAGAGTTCAATTCATTTTGTGTTCCTTGTTCAAGCGGCGAAGCCCTGCTTCTGTGTGCTTTTTGCTTGAGCTCGCGTTACATACCTCGCTAGTTTAGTGCACCGAAGCCTGTCTAGGCGAAGGGTGTTTTGTGCGAATTGTGTTTTTCAGTGTGCTGTCGCTCTGTGTAACTTGAGGCCAGACCTCACAGCTTACTAGCGAAGCCCTGATCGAGGCTCGTTTTGCTTCTTGTGTCGAAGCCCTTAGCATAGTCTGTTTGTGTGCGTGTAGACCTTCGTGTACGAAGCCCAGCACCAGTTGCTGCCGCCAAGTACTTGGTCGAAGTCCTCAGAGGGCTGTCCACTCTTGTGAAGGGTGAAGTGCGAAGCCTGCTCGAAGCACCCTGTGTGCGGAGCCCGCACTGACTTAGCAGAGTAGTTTTTCGAGGGTTGTTAGTGGATCGAAGTCTTCTTGGCTTCGAACTTTTGCTCCTGCGAAGCCTGTGTTCGGAGCTGTCGAAGTACCTCCGAACCAGACCTTCGAAGGTAGTGTTCGAAGCCTGTTCCGCAGAAGACAAGATTAAAACTGAAGGCTGTTTTTAGCCAGAAATCTTAAAAGCTCCCATTCACCCCCCCCTCTGGTCGCCGTTTCCGGTCCAACAATTGGTATCAGAGCCAGGTTAAGATCACCAGTTGACCTTAACCGGTTTTGTGATCTGTTGGCGACATGGATAGAGGCAGTAAAATTCCTCTGTTCGATGGGACAGATTTTGCATACTGGAAGGTGCGCATGGAGGCTTACTTGTTAAGCCAAGGAAATGCAATTTGGGAGATTGTGGACTCACAATACTCCATCCCTGAGACTCGCACCTCTCAGACTGAGAAGGATCAGTATAATGCCAATTCCAAGGCAAGAAATATATTGTTTATCGGTTTGAGTAGAAGTGAGTTCGATAGGGTGCAGCACCTTAGGACTGCTAGGGAGATTTGGACAACGCTCACTGTCTTTCATGAGGGCTCTACTCAGATTAAGGCCAGGCGCCAAAGCACCTACAATCAACAGTATCAGCTGTTTGTGCAGGCACCTGGTGAATCTATAGATGCCATGTTTTCACGTTTTGACGCGATAGTGAGTAACTTGCGATCCAACGGGACGCTTGCATACAGTGATCATGATAGGGCTATCAAGCTTCTCTATGCTCTTGACCGTAGCATATGGGAAGTAAAGATATCCAGCATTGAGGAGTCCACAGGTTATGACACATTGACCTGTGATGAGCTCTTTAGCAAGCTGAAGTCCACAGAGATTGCCAAGGCATCTCTTGCTGTGCACAGAAGCTCTTTGCCACAGCCATTGGCATTGGTTTCTAGCACTAGCCATGGCACCACTGCAGAACCAAGCACATCTGGTACTTGTGTTTTTGTAGATGGTTTTGCTTTGTCCTCTCTGGTCTCCGTCACAAAGGAGCAGGTGGACACTCTAGCTGATGATTAGCTTGCTCTCATAGCGCGGAGGTTCACCCGTTTTCATCATGAGAGACGGGATCAGAGGAGAAGTGGTTTTGGTGGTTGTTTTGAATGCGGTGACACTTCTCACATCAAGGCTAATTGCCCTAAGCTCAAAAAGAGAGATGAGAGTGAGCGCCCCAAATACCACAAAAAGGAGAGGAAGCCTTTTGTGAAGGGCAAGCGCGGCAAGATGGCTAAGAAAGTAGCCAAGGCCGCTTCCAGAGCCTTTGTTGCTGCTCTCAGCGACATCGACACATCCTCAACTGAGGAGTCGAGCTCTGAGGAGGAGGAGTCCCCAAGGAAGGAGGACAAGAAGGACAAGAAGGGACGTGACTTCACCGGCCTTTGCTTCATGGCCGACAGCGATCACAGCGGCGATGAGCTTGACTCATCTGAGGTAAACCTATCATCTGACCAGCTACTAATTAAATTAGATGAGCTGAATGAAGTAGTGCTTGGTCAGGATAGATTACTTGTGCAAGCCGCTAGAGAAAGAAAAGACCTTAGACTTAGGCTAGAAAATGTTTCTACCGAATATGCCATGCTTAAGTCTAAGTTTAATGATGCTGAATGTGAGTCTTGTTCTGTTGTCATGAGTGAGCTTGCTCAGTTGCGTTCTGTTCATGCTCAAACTCTTTCTGAGCTTGAGACTGCACAGAAGCAGCTTTTGGAGGTGGATTCTAGACCTCATGATATTATTGATTGCATGAACTACTCTTTATTACGCGATAGCATTAATTTACGTGATAAGCATGTTCATGATTTAGAGGCTAGATTGGAGAGGGCCGGTAGTTCTAAGGATGTGCAGCCTGTGTGTGACACTTGCATCACCCTTAAGGACCAGCTAGGCACTGCTAGAGAGCGAGCTGAGAACCTCATGTCAGAAAATGAATACCTCCTTTCCGTGGTTAATAAATGCACTGAGGGAAAGGGTAGGATGGATTTGCTCTTGGCCAAGACCAAGTTGTGTGCTGACAGAGCAGGGGTAGCTCTAGGTTTGGGTTTTGAGAGGATACCTTCAGACAGTAAGTCCACAACTGTTTTCACCTCTCCCACCACCCTAGAGAAAGAGAGAGCTCTGTTAGACACCCCATTAGCCAAAAAGCCTACCCATCCACCAAAGAAAACCACACCTCCTGCCAAGAAAAATCCTCCCAAGAAAACCACACAGAAGAAACCCAAGGAGCCTATGAGAGTTGCTCATGTGACCCATGAGAGTGCCCCCAGGAGAGTTTTTCACTGTTCCTACTGTCAGCGGGCGGGTCATTTGGTTGGGTTCTATTTTCGTCGCATCAAGGATGAGCGACGCTCTCGGGCGATGAGGTACCAGGACATGCATTACCCATCTTTAGGTATGCATGAGTCTGAGTTGTACTATCGTCCTGCTTTTGAGGCTCCTCGTGCTTCTCAGAGAGGTTTTGCTCCTCGAGGTGTTCACCATGTTCCATATGGTGGTAGACCTCGGGCTAGCAGATTTGTACCTCGTCAGAGTAGGAGACCTCAACATGTTGTTCATTCACAGCATGTAGGTAGACCTCGCACTTTGCATCATTCTGATTATTATGTGCGTAGACCGTCTGTTTTTACTGTGCCTACTACTCGTGTCACTCAGTGCTGGATGCCTCGTCATTATTTTACTCACCCCAGCACTGAGCGATCGAGACGTTCTTATCATGTGTAGGCGACAGATCGAGGCTTGGAGGGCACGTGGATCATGGACTCTGGTTGTTCACGCCACTTGACCGGAGATGCAGCATGGTTCTCCAGCCTCACCACAACCAAGCAAAGGGAACATATCACCTTCGGAAACAATCGAAGGAGCAGAGTGAAAGGTAAAGGTGTGGTAAGAATTAATTCGAATTTCACTCTCAAAGATGTTGCTTTGGTTGAAAACCTGGGATACAATTTGCTGTCTGTATCTCAGTTGCTTGATGAGGGCTTCGAAGTGCGATTTCATCGCGATACTTCGCAAGTGCTCAATTCTGATGGCGTTGTGGTGTGTAAGATCTTTAGGGTTGGGAGAGTTTTTGGAGCTGATTTTTCGGAGTCATCTGGTTCTTCTCATTGTCTTGTTGCACATTCAACTTCTGAGCTGTGGAAGTGGCATAGGAGACTAGGGCATATGAGCTTTGAGTTGCTTGCTCGTCTGAGCGCCCTAGGTCTGATCCGAGAATTGCCCAAGCTCAAGTTTGAGAAGAATTTAGTTTGCGCTCCTTGTCGACATGGAAAATTGATTGCCGCTTCGCATTCGCCAGTCACCACTGTGATGACTGAACAACCCGGAGAAATTCTCCATATGGACACTGTAGGTCCTTCTCGGGTTAGTTCTTTAGGCGGCAAGTGGTATGTATTAGTTATTGTCGACGATTTCTCTCGCTACTCTTGGGTCTTCTTTCTTGCCAGCAAGGATGAAGTGTTTTCACACTTTCGGAGTTTGGCTTTGAGACTTTTCACTGAACTTCCTGGTGCATTAAAATTCATTCGAAGCGATAATGGCACTGAGTTCAAAAATAGTCTCTTTGTTGACTTTTGCATGGAGCATGGCATAGAACATCAATTCTCTGCTCCGCGGGTTCCTCAACAGAACGGTGTCGTTGAGAGGAAGAACCGCACTTTGGTTGAGATGGCTAGGACGATGCTTGATGAGCATAGGACTCCTAGAAAATTCTGGGCTGAGGCCATGAACACTGCTTGCTACATCTCAAACCGAATTTTCTTGCGCTCAATTTTAAATTTGACATCTTATGAGCTGCGTTTTGGGAGACAGCCCAAGGTTACTCATCTTCGAGTTTTTGGTTGTCGCTGCTTTATCCTAAAACGTGGTAACTTGGATAAATTTGAGTCGCGCTCTTCTGACGGGATCTTTTTGGGTTACACAACTCATGGTCATTCTTATCGTGTTTATAATTTGGAAACTAACACTGTCATCGAGTCATGTGATGTGACTTTTGATGAATCAACCCCCTCTGTTAGTTCTGCTTTTGAACAGGCAAATGAACACGACATGGAACAGACCTTATTCGAAGAAGAAGATCCCGGAGAATTCGAGGATGAACCCCTACTTCCCTCGACATCAACCCCCGAAGCTGACCCCGCTTCTACTACTTCGGCACGAGGTCCCGAAGCGACTACCTCAACATCGGTCATCTTGGACCACTCCAACGCACAAGTTGAGGGGGAGACTGCATCCCGCCGCGAGGCTCCACACCATGTTCAAAGGATGCACCCTCCCGAGCAGATCATTGGTGAGCTTGATCAAAGGGTAACACGTTCTCACGCTCTTTTCACTAATTCTGCTTTTGTTGCTTCTATCGAGCCTTTAGATGTTAGTCATGCACTTTCTGATTCTAGTTGGATCAATGCCATGCATGAGGAACTTGAAAATTTTGAGAGAAACCAAGTCTGGACTTTAGTTGATCCTCCACCAAATGTTCATTTCATTGGAACAAAATGGATTTTTAAAAACAAACAAGGGGAGGATGGGACTATAGTTAGGAACAAGGCTAGACTTGTAGCTCAGGGCTTTTCTCAACTAGAAGGGATTGATTTTACTGAAACTTTTGCACCTGTTGCTCGCCTTGAGGCCATTAGGATTTTGCTTGCCTTTGCGACATCCCGGGGATTCAAACTCTATCAAATGGATGTCAAAAGTGCTTTTCTTAATGGCTTCATAGGTGAAGATGTTTATGTAAAACAACCCCCTGGTTTTGAAAACCCCAAGTACCCACATAAAGTCCTTAAACTTCATAAGGCTCTTTATGGACTCAAGCAGGCCCCTCGGGCTTGGTATGATAGACTTAAGTCTTTTCTGCTTGAGCGAGGGTATTTAATGGGCTCTGTTGATAAAACTTTGTTTACTCTCAAGCATGGCAAAGATTTCCTCCTAGTGCAGATTTATGTGGATGATATCATCTTTGGTGGCTCTTCTCATGCTTTGGTTGCCGAGTTTGCAGATACCATGAGCAGGGAATTTGAAATGTCAATGATGGGTGAACTCACCTTTTTCCTTGGTTTGCAAATCAAGCAAAGCAAACAAGGTACTTTCGTCCACCAGACGAAGTACACCAAGGACCTGCTCAAGAAGTTTGACATGTCCGATGCGAAGCCCCTCGCCACTCCAATGGCTACATCTGTAGCATTGGACCCTGACGAAGATGGAGAAGCCGTAGATCAGAAGGAGTTCCGGAGCATGATCGGCTCCCTCCTCTACTTGACTGCTACGAGGCTGGACATACACTTCGCAGTGTGTCTGTGCGCTCGTTTTCAGGCTTCACCACGAGCTTCGCACCGCCAAGCGGTAAAGCGCATCCTAAGGTATCTCAAACACACCCTTGAATTTGGCATATGGTATTCAGCGTCTTCATCTTTATGTCTTCGAGGTTATTCCGATGCGGACTTTGCTGGGTGTAGAATTGATAGGAAGAGTACCTCTGGTACTTGTCATTTTCTGGGTACTTCCTTGGTTTGCTGGTCTTCCCGCAAACAGTCTAGTGTTGCACAATCAACGGCCGAGGCCAAATATGTTGCTGCAGCTAGCTGTTGCTCTCAGATTTTGTGGATGGTTTCCACTTTGCGGGATTTCGGGTTAGATTATAAGAGTGTTCCACTTTTCTGTGATAACACTAGCGCTATTTGTATTGCAAACAACCCGGTTCAGCATTCCAGAACCAAACACATTGATGTGAGATATCATTTTCTCAGAGATTACAATGAGAAGGGTGATATTGAACTTCAATATGTTGATACCCAACACCAGCTAGCCGACATTTTTACAAAACCCCTCGATGCTTCTCGATTTGCCTACTTGCGTGGGGAACTTGGCATTTGTCACCCTTACGGCATTTTGTGAGGGGGAGCTGTTTTAGATGGATATGCCTTTGCTAATTGTGTGCTAAATTGCATTTACATATTTTGCACTTATATGCCTACTTATAATTCATGAAATCATGTCAGCTCAGCTCCTGTTAATTCATCTGGAACATTCATGTGCATGGTGTTTTATTTTCAAAATCAAATCGTGCTCACTGCTTAGTCTTGAATCTAGCATGTCTAGGCAGGACTGCTTTAGCTATCTTTTATCTGCTTGATAGCAAGACACATTTCTTTGGATGCTAAAAATTACAACGTGAAAAATTGTTCTCAATTTTCATGGATATTCATAAAATACCAAACAATTGGTTCGCTTGGTTAAAATCAAAAATTCCATGATTTGCATGCTTTAAGTTAAAAGATCCAGGTGGGTTTGTTTGTCGCACTACCCTATTCTAGACTGCTTACCATTGCACATTGGTCTGAACTGGAATAGCATAGTGTATGCCAAAATCTATGCCTTAAGCTTCTTATGGCTTTCATGCCTAGGCTTGGCCGGATTGGAAAGTATAAGGTGGACAAACAAATAACCCCTGGCACTAAGAAAAGAACAACAAAATTCATTGATTTATCAAGTTTGCTTTTCAAGCTCCATTTGAACTGGACTTGTCTGTCTAGAGTAGAAATTGACTAGCTTTGCGCAGTCCTTGCTCTTACTTGTCTAGTTTCCTTGACTAAGTGGTGATGCTTTTATTTCAAAAATGATAATATCACATGCTTCATCATGCTTTTAGAGAATATTAATTTGAGCTGAGCCCATGATCATTGGTGTTACTGTTGGCATATTTTTGCTTCATATGTCTTTTCAATTCTGCTCATTTCGAAGCTTTGCATTTTTTACAGGCTCCTTGATGCTTGCATTGCCAAAGGGGGAGAAATTCCTCAAGGGGGAGAGACTTGCTACGTTCTCTGCTGCAAGGGGTATGATTTCCAAAGGGGGAGAACAGTTGACATAAAGGGGGAGAAGGTTCTTTATTGCCAAAGGAAAATTTAACTCAGGGGGAGTTTTTATTGCCGAAGGGGCTTTTACTCTTTTGAGAAAGGGGGAAGAAAAATCTTCTGTCAAGTGACATGATTTGGCTCTTTTCTGAGTTTTTATGGTCACTTGTGTGCTGAACATTTTTAATTTTTCTTGAACTTGGATTTGGTTGTCAATGCACTCATCAAGGGGGAGATTGAGAAACCAAGGGTTGGTTTCAGTGTTTGTGATGAGTGATTGACAGGTTTTTACCCTCTGTTCGAAGGGTACCTCCGAAGGTGTTCGGAGGACGTTGTACCTCCGAAGGGGGTTCGGAGGTTGGACCTCCGAAGGTGTTCGGAGGAGGGTACCTCCGGAAGGGTTTCGGAGGTGGTTTTACCGGAGGCTGTTCGGTGTTTGCTTGCTGCAGTTGTTGCAGCGGAGTGTGCTTGTCGGAGGGGTCCGACAGTACACGATGACTGGGTTCGTACCGGTGGCTTCGGTACTTTGGGCAGTACATCGGAGTGTGCCGGAGGTTGCTAACCCGGAGAGGTCTCCGGAGTACTGGATACACTTGTCTGTTTGTCGGTGGTGCGCAGGGACTTCGGAGGCGACGGACGAACGTAGCAGGTGAACCTGGGTCAAGCGGGAGGCTTGATGCCAGGGGAGCGGGGAGCTCCGTCACGGTGGCTACGAAGGTGGTCCGGGTCAGTCCTCGGGTCGAGGCGTGCCAGGTGAAGGCAGAGAGTGCGGAGCGTGGCTCTGGCTGAAGGTGCTCCGAGACAAAGTCCTCGGAGGTGAGGCACTTCGAAGGTACTCCGGATGGAGTGACTTCGGAGTATGGTGGAACAAGTCCTCTGCGGAGGCAAGGGTTCGTAGTGTGCTCTGGAGGGAGACACTCGAAGGTACCCGACGAAGGTCTCAGAAGTCGAGGCGCATCGAAGGCTTGGTCCGGGTGAGGCTCGTCGAGGAGTGTGCTCGGGGAGAGACACTACGACGAAGTGCTCATGGAATGCTTCATGCGGAGGCCTTGGACGAAGGAGGGACTTCGAAGGGTGGTACTTCGAAGGTGGGGCTTCGGAGGGTGGAAGGTTTTGAAGCAAGGCTAGCTCCGGAGGAAGGTTGACTTGAGGTGCTTCGGCCTGCATGGCTTCGGTACACGGACTGACGGAGTTCGAGCTGGGTGAAGCTGCGAAGCCGTGGTGATCCACTCCGGAGGTGTTGGTGCGAAGGCCCAAGGAGCTTTGACGGCTTCGGCTCAAAACCGTCACTGTATCGAAGGCCATCTTCGGCGAAGCGAAGGCCACCAGGCTCAAGGCTTCTCGCCGAAGCTACCGCACCCTCGCGTGCGAAGGGAGGATTCCAGAAGGTCAAAGACTGCAAAGGCTGACACTGTCTGTTCTGTAAAAGGCTGACACTGTCCCCTCTGCAAAGCTGACAGAGAAGCCTCCAGAATATAGGTGGACTACCTTTTGTACCCCTTAGTTCTGTAGAGTCAAATCCTTTGTAAACCCTAGGGGTAAAGTAGTCTTTTCCTTTGGGTGAACTATGGGCTATAAATATGGGGGCTCGGTAGGTAACATTTAACACTTTGAGCATTTATGGTTGAGCTCCTGTAGCCACATACCTCGCTGTATTTATCCAGAGTTCAATTCATTTTGTGTTCCTTGTTCAAGCGGTGAAGCCCTGCTTCTGTGTGCTTTTTGCTTGAGCTCGCGTTACATACCTCGCTAGTTTAGTGCACCGAAGCCTGTCTAGGTGAAGGGTGTTTTGTGCGAAGTGTGTTTTTCAGTGTGCTGTCGCTCTGTGTAACTTGAGGCCAGACCTCACAGCTTACTAGCGAAGCCCTGATCGAGGCCCGTTTTGCTTCTTGTGTCGAAGCCCTTAGCATAGTCTGTTTGTGTGCGTGTAGACCTTCGTGTACGAAGCCCAGCACCAGTTGCTGCCGCCAAGTACTTGGTCGAAGTCCTCAGAGGGCTGTCCACTCTTGCGAAGGGTGAAGTGCGAAGCCTGCTCGAAGCACCCTGTGTGCGGAGCCCGCACTGACTTAGCAGAGTAGTTTTTCGAGGGTTGTTAGTGGAGCGAAGTCTTCTTGGCTTCGAACTTTTGCTCCTGCGAAGCCTGTGTTCGGAGCTGTCGAAGTACCTCCGAACCAGACCTTCGAAGGTAGTGTTCAAAGCCTGTTCCGCAGAAGACAGGATTAAAACCGAAGGCTGTTTTTAGCCAGAAATCTTAAAAGCTCCCATTCACCCCCCCTCTGGTCGCCGTTTCCGGTCCAACATCTTACTTCTTCAATGTTAGCCTGAGACTCCGGCATACCTGCAGTATCTTCAATGTGAATATCTTTTTGAGCTGCATCTTCATCAATCAACCTCACTAATAGTTTACCTTCATCTTCTTTAGAACCGGAGGTTGAGGTTCTTGGGCTCGGAGATGCAGGTTTTCTGGGCTTCCGAGCCACCTTCTTCACCGGAGTCTTTGCGGAGCTCGAAGCCCCAGCTTTGGCTTTCCTTTTCTTGGGTCCTTTCTCCGAAGGCACCCAATCCATCAGAGGGGGTGGAGTGATTCCCAACATTCCCCATACTCTGTTAAATCTCTCCCAACTTCCGACTAACTTGACTCTCCATTCTTTTTCGGTCGGAGTTGGAGCGCCCAAAATCTTCTCCGAAGCCCTTATGATTTGTTCCGAAGTAATAGGGGCTGAAGAAGCTAAAAAAGAAAAATAAATCAAGTTAATTTTTCTTCGAATGAATATGCATAATACATATTGTTTTCGAAGTTACCTGCAGGGCTCGAAGTTGAAGCAATTTTTCGAAGACCGCCTTCCGAATCCTCTTCGAAGATGATAGGCCAGTTAGCCATCAGCAGAGAAATTTGCAGATCGAGGAATTCTTCGGCTAAGTCTCGCATGCTTAACCTTCGGCTAATCTTTTGAAGCAGGTTGAGGCGGGCTTCGAGCTGACCTTCGTTGGGCTGCACTAAGGCTTCCTTCCGAAATTGTATTTCTTTAAGGGGTCCGGCCAGAGGACTGCTTGCCCCAACTTCGGCATAGAACTATCTCAGAACCCAATCGGTATACCATCTTGCATTGATGGACTTAGCAAGAAACTGAAGGGCATACTCATCTCGAAGCCTAAAGTTGATACTACCGAAGGCTACTACTACTTTTTCACCTCCGGGGCCTACGAAGGTCTTTGGTTGGCATGTTGCTCTATGTAGTGCAGCGAAGATCTCTGCCCTCCCCTCACAACCTTCGGCTCTCAGCGCCCATTCAAAGATAGCCAAACGAGCTACTGCATTCGGAGAGAGCTGAGGAAGGGTAACGTGAAATAGATCAAGTACCTCCACCAGGAAGTCTACTGCTGGAAGGCCCAAGCCGGCTTCGAAGAAGGCTTCGAAAACGACTACTTCTCCGGGTCTTGGCGACGGAATCATTTCTTTGCCTGGCTTCCGGATCATGACTCCGGTACTAATTTTCCCTTCTACTACGATTGCCAATGACTCTCTCTTGCAGGTAGAAGGCCCCAATTGGAAAGATTGATCCAAGTATTTTGTTGATGGCGGGCAGAGACCTTGATCATCGACATTTTGGGGATTTCCCCCTTTTGCCGCCATGGATGTCGGAGCTAATGTCGCCATTGCCGCCGCCGCTGCTGCAGCTGCGGTCTGCTGCCTAGCCAAAGCTGAAGGCCCCGAACCTTTGGTCTTCACCATTGCAGTCACTGGGTTGCTTTGGGGAAAATGGAGGCTAGGGATCAAAAGGTGTTTGATTGCGAGAAAGCGGTGAAAAGGTAACCGGGTAAGTTCTAGGCCCTCTATTTATAGCCTAGATTTTACTTTTTTACCGTTAGTCCATGCCGTTTCGCATTCCTGCCGTTACTTTTCTCCGAAATTAACGCATTCTACAGTTTCCGTTAGAAACAGAAAGCTAACGGCTATTTTCTCTAAGTCTAAAAGACTTTCGAACTTCCTGAGTCGGTTCTAAGATAGTTCGAAAAGCAATTATCCTAAGACTGATTCGGAGTTTATATCTTCATACATTTCGGAGATGAATTAAAATCCAATAACCCCTATGTTTGGTTATCTTTTCCTTTTGTATACTGCTCTCCTAACATTACAGGTTAAACGGATAATCGTATTCGAGGGGCTACTGTTGGAGGAAAATATCTCATCTTCGGGGTTATTGCCGAAACAGCATAAAGGCAGATAGCGGATTCGAAGGTTCCCAGACGTTCATCTTCGAAGATACCCGGAGTCAAGCTCGAAGTACGAAGATAGGCATTGGTTCGGAGTACATCTTCGAACTAAGGCTTTTCAAGATCTTTTCTGCCAGCTAAGATGGAAGACTTATCTTCTTTCTCATTAGATTAGTCTTTTACCATTTTAGCCCTATTAAGGGAGCCAAATAGTTTCCACTATGTCGGTTGTAATAGAGGGGTAAATAGGTCTTTTCCTTAATATTTGGGCTTATAAATACCCCCCATTTTACCCTGTAATAGGGACCGAATACAAGTTATTCAATACACACATTCAAACTATTCTAAGTTGTTATCCTTTCGGAGGCTTAGAACAGTTCTCTTCGCAAACACTTCGTTTGTTAGTTTCTATTCTACAGAAACCTGTTAGCGTAATCTTTTACGCCAACAACCTACAACACAACTCGTTGTAGATAGCACCACATACATATAATTATTAGTCAAACAATGGTAATTAGCGCCTACTCGCCATCAGAGGCGGTCTCCGTGCTCTCGGAACCACGAGTACGCGGACCCCGAGGGATGGTGGGCTCGAGAAAGTTCTCGATGATTGGGTCGGAGACGAGGCTGGGGCGTGGTGCAGGGGCGCTGGCGGTGGAGGGTCCGGCGGTGGAGGGGTGTGGCGGGATCCTCTTGGGGCGAGGGGCCGGCTCACGGATGGGCTTCCTCTTCCTAGGGAGGAGGGGAACCATCTCTGCGATGTCCTTCTGCGGCTGCATGATCTTGCGCTGCAGCTCGCGATTTTGCTGGATCAAGTTCTTCATCTCCTAATGGTGCTCGTCGGCATCGAGCACCGCCTCAGTATGGAGGTCATCCATAGCCTGAAGAAGACGCGACTGCTGGGCCATGATCGGATCACGCACGGAGTGAACTCCGAGGTAGATGCTACGGTAGGCACCGGGAGTGCGCTTCGGCACAAGCCGGAAGGACGAGTTCTGAAGACGATCATCATAGATCATCCTCAGCTCCATGAGGGCCTGGAGGGCGACTCGTTGGCATGCGACGTCGAAAGTCGGGCCCCCAAGTGCGGTGGTGAAAGGCGGCAGATGCTCTCCGGAGCCGGGGACGGTGAGGGAGACGTCGCAAGGCCCGGCAAACTCCTCCAAGTACACCCCTTGGAATTCGGGCTCGAAGAGGAACCCGAGGAATGTGAGCATCATGCGGAGCTCCCAGACGAAGCCCTCAAAGTGGCGGTTGTAGCTGTGGACTTGGTAGACAGGCATCTACAAAACAGCAAGTTGAAGAAAACTGAGGAGAGGAACAAAGTTTATAAAGTAGGTTTTCAAGAAATAATTTTGTGCAGCTATTGGCTAGGCGGGTCTGTTCCCTACAATCAAGTCAGCTCTGATACCATCTTGTGGCAGCCCGATTTATCAAAATCGGAACATTATTGAATTTTATAAGAAAAACAATAATACAAGAGGTTCATCATGCGACAACCGTACATACGACAATATCCATGGTACGCAGACCATATTTATTACATCAGAGTTAAATAAAAATAATAAAAGTAAACTGCATGACGAACGCCTTCTTCAAGATCTTTCTGCTTGACTGGGTCGCTACTCCAGACCATCTTCCTAGTAGGCATCCTCTGAGGTGTTCAACGGGTATGAGTACAAGAAGTACTCAACAAGCCACCGCAAATGCAAGTAATAATGCAAGGTAATAACAAGGAAGGATAATTGGCTAAAAGTGCGGAAAAGTACATTTTCAGTTATTGCAGTTAATGTAGTCAAGTTTCATCATGCGGGAAGTAAACATGAACAACAATAACATCATCTAACTCGAGGAGTACATTTTACCTCCTCGCACAACGGTCCTTACATGTCAAACCAATATGCACATCCATTTCAAAGTAATCTAACTGTGGGATGTCACGCAACCCGCCCTTGACCGTGGGCTCGGCTTTTCAAAAAGATTTAAGACTCTGATCAGAGATGTACTACTGTACCAACAAGGCACGCACACATCCCAAACACCAAAGTGTAACGAGATGACCCATACCATGGGAACTCGTGCCAAAACCTCAGCATGAAATGCTCCAAGAGATAACCACCCGCTCTAGGTATCGCCGGCGCGCCAGGCTGCATCCCGGCTAACGTCGAACCCCCTTTTGCGCCACGTCAGTACAAGCCACCCGCAGGTGCTGCTTGACCCATCTCCAAATGGTGGCCTCGGTTTGGAACATTCCATACCTTAGTTAGTACTTACCCATTAGACTTGTGGTTAGTACGGAAGTGTACTGTAACGGATCCCGCAGACCGGTCCTTATAGTGCCCTGGGTGCTACCGACCAATGCCCTAGCTTGCACCCGAAACCCACCATGCATTCACTCACAACCACAACTCCAACACCGACAGAATTCCAAAGATGAGAGTAACGGGGAACATATAGTAGAACCAAGTTACTACGACTCATTTTTAATCCTATAGCAATCGTGTCAATACATTAGACACTAGCTAATAACATTAATCATATGGTGACAAGGAGTTTAGGCTAGAGAGCATGGCTTGGGTTGCACATCAAGGTCGGGGGATCCTAAATAAATATATTGTAAGGGTTTCCATTGGACTAATGCATGTATAGCCTATGTGTTTTAGCGATAGTTTAATAAAACATGGGTTCAATATGTTCAAAAAATGTTGTTTGGTGACTTGCCTTATTCAGCGAGGGGAGAGGGAGGAACTTACGGGAAATATTCCGGCTACTCGATGGCGTCATAGTCTTCCCAATATAATTAAAGTAAAATAAAGTAAATACAACATTCAATTAAACAATATAAAACCACACAACAAGCACATAGGTTTAAATTGGTTTAATTTAAAGAAAATCAAGTTACTGAACCTCTGAAATTCATTTTATAAATCATTTAAAAGGAATTATAATGAAATGTTGTCCTTTGTAAAAAGGGGTTTTAAAAGTAATTAATCTCATTTTAAGTTTTCTAATTAATTCAAAATGAAAGGTTCAGAGAAAACCTAGTGGTCTCATTATTCTAACAGGGAATGAATAAGTATAATTTTTGTTGTAATTTAAATAATCAAATTTGCATTTTACCCTAAGGGTATTTGAACACTTTATTAAATAAATATGAAATGTCCAAAGTAAACCTATTGTTTTTATTGCATTAACATGTAGAGAATAATATTACAAATTTTCTGAAATTGGAATGGTAATTTTTGAAGTTAAAATGCGCCAGATATGAATTTTACAAGTTTAAAACAGTTTCTAGAATTTATTTTCAAATTTAAATCGCCTCGGGTCCATGGTGAGCCAGGCCCACGGTGAACCCGTGCACTGTGCGTGTGGTCCGGCCCAATCTGGACCGTTGGATCCAGATCCAACGCGCGAGGGCGAGGCAGGGGCGTTAAGTTGACGTGGACGGCTGAGATCAAAACAACGAACTGGTACGCGATGAACGGCTCAGATCGAGTGCGGGTTTTAAATACCGATGGACGGGCGAGATTAAAACATACCCCTTCGCTCAGATCTGACGGCGCAGATTAAACCGCACATGGGATTTAATCGGTACCGTTAGATCCATATCGCACGGCCAGGATCAGATCCGACATGGCACAGGTCCTCGACCCGTGCCGGTCGTCTTCTCCAGCGACAGCGAGCGGGCCAGAGGCCACGGCGAGCGACGGCGGTCGTATCTAAGGCCTAAAATGGAAAGAGGACACTACGGGGATCACGAGGGTACAGTTGGCGAGGTGAATGGTTGACGGAGCGAGGCCGGCGACGAGCGGAGGCAGCGGAGGTGTTCAGGTCCTTGGTGGCGACGGCGATCCGGCGGGGTTCGGTGTCGACGGAGGGGTGGCCGAGGTCGGGATGGACTTGGCGGTCACGGAGGTGCAGTCGGCGTGTATGGCGAAGGACTCCGGCGACGGCGAGCGGCATCTGGAGTACGGGCGACGGTGGTGCGCTAAAAACCAGTGTGTGAGTGCTCTGTTCGTTCTCGCAGGGAGTGGGCGTAGGGGTGTAATGCGGACGGCCAGGGAGTTTAAATAGGGCCATCGGCAGGGGCAGAGGGGGCGCAATTGATGGTGGCCGAGAGTAAACGTGTTTAAACGTCGGCGAGCTCGGGTTGAACTCGATTCACTGAACCTAGACGCGATTCGGCCGAATTCAAGAGGGGAAACGGTCGCCGGGGATCGGGTGACTTAACGCCGAACTCAATTTGAGGGGAGGGGGTCAGGAGCAATGGATCCGAGGCGCGTTATGGCATCGACCGGCGAGGGGGGGATTTTGGGGCGGATCTTGCGGGGACGAAGGGCCTAACAGGCGGGGGCCACCGGGCAGCGGGCGCGAGTGAGTGAGCGAGGAGGCTGACGGGTGGGGTCGGGCTCGTGCGCGAGAGGGGGCAGTTGGCGCCGATAGGTGGGGTCGGGCTGTCAGCCTGAGGCAGGCGAGGGTGACGGGCTGGGCTGGCCGGGAGAGAGAGAAAATGAGGAGGGAGGCCCATTACTGTTTCGAAGCATTTCCGAATAAAAATAATTCCATGAAATAGATTAAAATCTTAGTTCTACTTCTAAGGTTGATAAAAATTTGTAAAAATTCTCAAAAATATATCTTGGCCTTGGGATCTTATACAAAAATTTTCAGCTCCTGGTTTGGCCATTTCATTTAGGTTGTAGTTCAAAAGGGTAAAGGAGGGTATTGAAGGTATTTCCAAAATAATAAATTCCAGGAAATTGTATTAAATAATATTTTTATTTCTCTGAAAATTTGGGGTGTTACAAATAGTAGCTGATGCAGAGAGCTTAGTCCACACTTGCCAGGGTTGTCAATGGATGGGAAGAAGAAGTCATCGTCCACCAACAACTCTTCAAGTCATTGCCCCAGTATGGCACATGGCCAGATGGGGCATGGACCTTATTGGCCCCTTCCCAGTAGCAAAAGGAAATTTGAAATTCGCAGTGGTAGCAATTGAGTATTTTTCCTAGTGGGTCGAAGCAGAGCCCCTAACAGCTATCACTTTGAATAATGTACAGAAATTTTTCTGGAAAAATATCATATGCCGGTTCGGAGTGCCTCGGCAACTCACAGTTGACAATGCGACAAAATTTGATGCATAGCCCTTCAGGAAGTTTTGTGAAGATCTTGGCATACAATTATGCTTCGCTGCAGTGCGACATCCTCAGTCTATCGAAGCTATGACGCCAACGGAGCTTAAAGGAGGATCCCTTCGCAGCACCGAACCAGAAATAGAAGTAGAAAGGCAAACTTCACTTGATTTAACAGAAGAAACAAGACTTCGAGTTGTCACCAATTTATTAAAGTATCATCAGCAGACGAAGACTTGGTTTGACCCGAAGGTCAAGCTTAATGAACTTAAGTCGGGTCATCTTGTTTTGCGAAGCGTTATAGCACCAGGGAAACTAGGGAATAAATGGGAAGGTCCATACATAATTCTCCGTCCAGGACGCCCTGGTTCTTTTAAGTTAGCTAATTTAGAAGGCGAAGAGTTAACGCATGCATGGCATGCGGAGCACTTAAAGAGATATTTCGCATAGGGGCTCCTTGTAATCATTTGTAAAAACCTTCTAAATTAATAAAGCTCATGGTTCAGATAATGCCTACCTCTCAAACACTTCCTACTTCTAGTGGACGCACTGGAAGAACGAAGTTGGCTGGGAGGGAAGTGTCATTAATTTGAACCAATTTTTCGGACTTCGAACCACTGGTTCGAAGCTTCCGACGAGGTGGGAAAGTCACTGAAAAATGGATTCCAAGCCACCGGCTTGAAAGCATCCGTAAAAAGAGTCGAAGGAGACCAAATAATGTGGATTCCAAGCTCCGGCTTGAAAGCATCCGTAAAAAGAGTCCAAGGAGACCACTGCGAATTCCAAACCACCGGTTTGATAGCATTCGCAAAAAGAGCCGAAGGAGGCCAAAACAAAACAGAGTTTGAGTTGATAAGCTTCGAATATCTGTGAAAAGAGTCCAAACTGACCAATTGTTTGGGACACTAAAGTGTCTGCAAATTTTTGTCCGAAGTGACTTCTTTCAAACAAAAGGTACTAAGTTACCAGTTTTATGACTCCAAGCAGTCAGACATTTTATAAGATTTTAATCAATCTTTAAATTACTGAGGGGCTCCGAGCCTCCAAAATTGTACTCCTAAGTTTTTCTTTGCGCCTAACCATCTTCGAGTATAGTTCGAAGTTGCTTACGCCCAAAGAGGGGCTGGGAAGTAGGGAGACAATTTTAAAAATCAATCTTTATTATTCGAACAGATTACATTACATTACGAAAAATCTGTGTCTGTGCCAAGAAGGAATCGAAGACCCCTTCGATCTCTAGAGCTACCACTAAAGTCGGAACGACTAGTTCCAATGCCGGGAGTCCTGATAACTTTGTGTTTAACTCTTCTCCCTCCCTTCGAAGCTCGAAAATCTTTTTGTTCTTGTTGAAGTTTAGCCCAAGTTCGAAGTCGCCCGGGGCTTCTTTCCCAGCTCCGAAGTTTTTTAGGCTTCCCTTGTTCTTCAGCAATACCTTCGTCCTCGGACCATGCAACGTCTTCAGAAGACGAAGTTTCCAAGTTAACTTCTTTTTCTTCCTCTTTAATATAAGATAATATATCTTTGCATATTTTGGGCGCAATTGCACCGGATCTCTCTCGAGGAATCAAAAATTGAGGTCGTTTATGAAGTTTTAAAAGATCGAAGGTAGCCCATAGAAGGCGGAGTTCTTCGGTAACGTTTAAAACTTCGACATCATCCATACGAGGTTGAGAAGCCTAAAAACACAATAAATAAATTTTCATTCATAATATATGAAAGCATAATTTTTACATAGTTGGGCTCCTAAAACAAAGCTAAACCTGCGGGTCCGGTGGAGGCTGCTGCTCGAAGCCTGAGACTGAGCTTACTTTTGGCGATGCCCTTCATTGATCCAAGCCTTGATCGCTGTTCGACCTTCGGCTCTCCATGAAGCTTGGAAGGCTTGCGGCCACGTCTTCAGAGGGGTTAAGTAGTTGGTTCTCATCGAAGGTAATGGGAGCCACCCCTGAATCTGGTGCTATCGATAGCCCTAGATCTTCATAGTAGCGAAGTACTCCGAGAGCAGCCACTTAGCCGGAGATTTCTCCATACTGAATGTCTGTTGTCTTCATCATCTTCGCAGCTCCTTGGATCATCTTTAGCCGTCGCAGCAGGGGGATGTTGTCACTCGAAGGTAGTGTCCAAAGAGTACCGAAGTACTCTAGAACACCTAAGAGATTGTTCATGACCTCCGCAGCTACCTTTTTCGACTTTACCTTATCTTCAATCAAAGCATCCCTTGACGAAGTCAGTTCATCTACCACAGCGGATAGCCTAGCTGCCTCCATAGCCATAGAACTCTTCTGGCTAAGCAAGTTGCTAGCTTCCTCTGTAGATTTAGCCTTCTCCTCTTGGAGCTTAACTAGCTCAGCCCTGCCGTGGCGTGCTCTACCCGCATTTTTTCTACCTCGGCCCGAAGCACAATTTGTTCGGCTTCGAGTTTTTTATTCGCGGCCTCCAAATTTTGTCTGGCCCTCCTCTCTGCTGAAACCATTTCGTCTAAGCGGGAAACTCGAACTTCGGAGACGTTAAGACTCCTCTAGAGAGCAGTAACCTTCTCCTGAAGATGAAGACTTCCGCGCTCGTTCGAGACAGCTGCAGCTCGAGCCAAAACTATTTGCTGCGAAGGGAAAAAGCAAGGTGAGAGATTATTCGTAAGTTGAAATTAATCTTGTTTTGCAGATACTTCGTACCTGGTATGCTACCCATTCCAAGGCTACGTTGAGCTCCGAGCCCTCAGCTTCGCTAAGGATGGCCACTAGGTCCGTCTCCCCAAATTCATGGTTAGCTCGATCCAAAGGCTCGAGAAGGGTCCGAAGTCTGGTCCTTCGCTCTAGGAAAGGAGCTAGGAGGGGGAGCATGGACAGAGCCCTCTGATCGTCTTTGTTCGGCGAGGGGTCAGAGCACTGTGCTGCGTTTTCGGAGACCTCGGTAGACTGGCCCCCCTCCGTAGATTGACCTCCGTCTGTTGATTCAGACGGAGTTAATCCTGAATTCGGAGCAGGAAAGGGGTCGATTTTGCCTTTACCTTTTGCAAGTCCCATCTGTGCAACTTCTAGAATCGGCCCTGGAGATGTTGAGTTCCTAGGAGCCGTATCTTTGGGAGGAGCCACTTCCATGGGAGCGGACCCTGTCGAGACAAAGTTATTATTTATTGCATAATTTTGTAGGGAAAAGAACAAATGGTTCATGCGAAGTCTACCTCCGAAGTCCTGTCGGAGGGTGAGTATGGGGCTGCTCGGAGGGTCAAAGGCCACTTCGAAGTCTTCATCGGACTCGAAGTCTAGAACCAAAGGGTTGACTGTTGGAGCCTCTCTTGGAGCTACAGCCACCACTTCATCCGGAATCGAAGCTTGCCTAGCAGTAACTTCGACTCTGCCTTCAGTTACAGGGGCTTCTTCATGCGGCAAGTCCGGCTGGACATTTGAATTTCCAGCCTGTCCGGAGCTACATGGAACATCTGGCGCGCTTGCGGCATTGCTAGTGTTTACATCTGCCTGGGTTTTGTCTTCGGTGATTAGGTCGATGAGGACTCTTCCCTCATCTTCAGAGGAATCAGAGACCGAAGCCACCGGACTTGAAGGCGCCACATTCTTTGGCTTTCGGGCTACCTTTTTGCTAGGGTCTTAGCCGAAGCTGAAGTCCCGGCATCCGCCTTCCTCTTCTTCAGTCCTTGCTCTAAAGGTACCCAGTCCGGAAGAAGAGGGGGAGCAACTCCGAGTACACCCCATACTCGGTTGAGCTGCTCCCAATTACCCACTAGCTTTGTCCTCCACTCCTTTTCGGCTGGAGTTGAAACTCCCAAAATCTTCTCTAAAGCTCGAACAACATGCTCCGAAGTCATGGGGCTTGAGAAGCTGAAAGATAAGTTGGCATTATTCATTTCATCAAACAAATATATATATAACATATTGTTTTTGAAGCTACCTGCATGGCTCGAGTTCGAAGAGATTTTTCAGAGTCCACCCTCCGGATCTTCTTCGAAGGTGATAGGCCAGTTGGCCATCAGAGGTGGAATTTGGAGTCCGATGAACTCCTCCGCTAAGTCCCACATGCTCATGCGGCGACTAATCCTTTGGAGCAGGCTAAGGCGAGCTTCGAGCTGGCCGGGATCTGGGTGAACTTGGGCTTCCCTTCAGAAGTTTATGTCCTGCAGAGGTCCGGCAAGACGACTGCCTGCCCCAACTTCGGCATAAAACCACCGGAGGATCCAATCTGTGTACCATCTGGCGTTGATGGCCTTTGCTCGGAATCTTAGTTGAAATTCATCCCGAAGTCTAAAGTTGATGCTGCCGAAGGCTACCACGATCTTCTCTCCTCCGGGGCCTAGGTAAGTCTTTGGTTGGCATGATGCTCTGTGCAGTGCTGTGAAAATCTCTGCTCTTCCTTCACAGCCCTCAGCTCGCAGCGCCCATTCGAAGATGGCCAAGCGTGCTATTGCGTTCGGAGATAGTTGAGGGAGGGTGACATGAAATAATTCCAGTACCTCCGATAGGAAGTCCACTTCTGGGAGTCCTAACCCCGCTTTGAAGAAAGCTTCAAACACTACAACTTATCCAGGCCTTGGTGAAGGGTTGGCCTCCTTTCCAGGTTTCCGGATGATGACCTTCGTGCCAATCTTTCCCTCCACTGCTGCTACGATCGACTCCCTCTTGTAGGTAGATGGCCCCAGTTGATAAGACTGGTCCGAATACTTCGAAGATGCTGGGAGGAGATCATGAGGACCGATGTGTTGGGGATTCCTTGCTGGAGCCGCCGCAACTATTGGCGCCGCTACTGTCGATGCCGCTGCCGCGGCCGCGGCCTGCTGCCGGGCTAGGGCCGAAGCTGCCCCAGGAACCTTGAAGTTGGTTTTTGCCATGAAATCGCACTGAATGCCAAAGCTAAGATCTAGAGGCTAGGGTTTGATTGCTTAAAGATGGTGAGAAAGGTATTCGAGAAGTATCTGGGTCCTCTATTTATAGCCCAGGCCCATGACTTTTTACCGTTTACGTTTGCCGTTTCGCATTCCCGACCGTTACTCTTTGCGAAGTTAACGCACCGCGTAACTTCTGCTGGAAGGAAAAAGCCAACGGCTATTTCTTCCAAGTCTAAAAAGCTTTCTAGCTCCTTAAGTTAATTCTGAGATAGTTCGAATGTAACTTTCTTAGAAGTCAATTTGAAGTTTTAAATCTTCATATACTTCAGAGGTTGATTAAATCTGTTAACCCCTGCGCATGATTATTTTTCTTGCGTATACTGCTCTCCTAACGTTACAGATATAGCGAAGAAGCGTATTCGACGGGCTACTGTTGGGGGAAAATACTTCATCCTCAGGGCCATTGCTGCAACAAGACAAAGGCAGGTGATTTAATCGAAGGTTCCCAACATCTAACTCCAGAAGTATACTGGAACAAGTTCAAAGGATAGAGGCGAATTCTAGTTCAGAGTATATCTTCGAACATTAACCCTTCAGAGAGGTTCCTTGCCAACTAGGATGGAAGACTTATCTTCTTTCTCATTAGATTAGTCTTTTATCGTTTTAGCCCTATTAAGGGTACCGAATAGTTTCCACTATGTCGGTTGTAATAGATGGGTAAAAGGGTCTTTTCCTTAAGGTTTTGGCCTATAAATACCATCGTTTTACCCTGTAATGAGGATCGAATACTGAATTATTCAATACACATCTTCGAACTATTTTGAGCTATTATCCACTTCAGAGGCTTAAAATAGTTTACTTCACAAACACTTCGTTTGTTAGTTTCTAAGCTTCAGAAACCTGTTAGCGTAATCTTTTACGCCAACATCCGCTCTTGGGATGCTTCGAGCATAAATTAGTTTAAATGCTGCTTCAATTTTACAGATTTCTTCAAGATATTTAGCAAGTTGCGGATGCCGAACTTAGAAACTTTTATCAATGTTGACCAAGGGCACGCGCCTTGTGAAGACCGAGCAAAATTCCTTCATACTACGCAATATTATTGGTGTACTTAAAGTTGAGTCTTGCGAAGTACATTTCTTGTTGTCTCGAAGGTGAGATTATTACCTCTCTGACACCTACTTTGGGTGCTTGAAAAGCTCCATCGGAGTATATGGTCCATATTCCTTCACTTGATTCTTTCGGAGCCCATACTGCAAACGGAGTCCACTCTGCTACAAAGTCAGCCACCACTTGTGACTTGATTGCTGTTCTTGCTACGAAGAAGATGTCGAAGGGTGCTAACTCGACGACCCATTTCCCAATTCTCCCTGTAGAATCTTTGCTTCGGAGCATATCTCCTAGAGGCTAAGAAGTCAGTACAATTACATTATGTGCTAGAAAATAATGTCATAATTTCCTCGAAGCCATCACTAGAGCATAAGTGAATTTTCCAACTCGAAGTATCTGGTTTTTGCTCCATATAAGGCTTCTGATACAAAATATAATGGATTTTGTACCAACTTTCCATTGAAATCCATTTCTCGAACCAAGACTGCACTAACAGCGGAGCCTATAGCTGCAAGATATAGGAGAAGAGTTTCATATGCGATGGGCACAGTGAGTGTTGCAAGGTTGCCAAGATAATCTTTAATATCATCAAAACTCTTCTGGCACTCCGGTGTCCATGCAAAATCTTTGGACCCCTTCAAAGCTTTGAATATTGGGAGGCTTCGCTCGGCGGACCTTGCCAGGAATCTACTAAGAGCTGCGAGGCGTGGCGGCAAGCTTATGATCTTGCTTCAAATTTTTTGGCAGAGTCATTCTTTGCAACGCACCAATCTGGGTTGTGTTGGCTTCGATCCCCTGCTCGAAGCTAAATACCCTAAAAATTTCCCAGCTTGAGCTCCGAAAATACACTTTAAGGGATTGAGGCGAACTCCACATGCTCGGAGGCTCTCAAAAGTTTCTGCTATGTCTAGGCTATGCTGGTGCTTTAGAGCACTCTTTATTATAATGTCATCCATATAGGCTTCGACATTATGGAATATGTGGTGACCTAGAGCTTTAGCAATTAATCTTGAAAAAGTTGCCCCGGCATTTCTCAAGCCAAAGGGCATTCTTACATAGCAAAAGATTCCCAAAAAGTTACAAAACATGTCTTGAATTCACTTAGACACAGGAATATCCTCCAAATGGTCTTGCACATTATTTATCTGCCGAGGGTCAAGAGGTGGACCATGGCCGTACTCTGCCCTTCGTGCTGCAGCTTGGTCACCGAAAACCGTGAGCATCTTGAGACAAAGATAATTATGATGTGCTATGGCTCTGAATTGATTCAACACGCCTCTTCCAAAGATGACATTATAAGCATAAGGGGAATCAACTACGTCGAAGATTACCTCCTCCCTTCTAGCTAGGAGCCCCTCTCCGAAGGCAACCTCGAGACCTATTTGGCCGAGGGCATCGAGAGGAGGTTCTGTGAAGCCTTGAAGCGGTCGAGCTACTGGGAGGAGATGTTTTCGTGGAATGCAAAGCTGGTCAAAGGGCTGAACAAAGATAATATCTGCGGAGCTTCCGCCATAAACCAGTATTCTTCGGACTTCCGTTCCTGCAATATTAGCAGTGATAACAAGGGGGTCTGCATGAGGAAATTTTATACCCGGTGCATTAGATGAAGAGAAATATATACGCACATAGGACCATTCGGGCATTTCAGCAGCCTATGAAGAGGTCCAATATGCCCTACTTCGCGAATATATTCCCTTCTTTGCCTTTTTGACATGCTGCTCAAGGTTCCTCCTCTGGAGATGGGAAGAACCACTCTTTTGCGGTGGTCTTGTGTATCTTCTTACTTCGGAGGTGGCATAACACTGGCCACCGAAGGCTGTCTTGGGGCTTTGAAGATGTCTACATGTCCGACGGTTTGTACCGGCTCTGGACGTGCCTCGGAAGGGGTTCGGTCAGTTGTGCCTCGACCCGAACTCCCCTCAAGGTACTCGCTCCTTAGGGCTAGTATAGACTTACATGCATCGGTAGCATTACTTCGGTTCTCACCATAAACACAGTAGAAGAAGGCTTGGTCTTTGCCAGCTGGCTTCCATGGCGGCCTCCAGCCGCTGACTTTGCTTCCCGAAGCTTGTGCATTCTTCGGGGGGGATTTCGACGAAGAGGGAGCAATGTTCAAGACTTCTCTGCGAGGATGTTTTCGCCCTCTCCGGCTATCATTGCGATTACTCTCGAAGGGGGAGACTTGTGAAGAACTTGGTACTTCGGCTCAACCTTGACTTCTTGGAGGAAAGTTGACGGAAGCGAAGTAGTTCTTCGAAGCCATCCTTCTTTAGACCTAGCATATTCTTCAAAATAGGCCATCAATTATGCTATTGAAGATTTATGCTTCTGATGAAATTTGTCGAGGAGGCCTGCATTAATAACTCCTTCGCGTGCCGCATCAACGACGGACGATGTGGACAACCCCTTTATCTGAGACTTCATGTGAGCGAAGCGCTTGAAAAATTGCCATAAAGTTTCTCTAGGTTGCTGCTTTACCTGAAAAAGACTACCAGTGGACATAGGGGGCACGAAGATCCCTTGGAAGTTATTTACAAACTTCTTTCTCAACTGCTCCCAAGATTTAATTGATCATGGTTTCAAAGACCAGAACAAACGTAGAGCGACTCCTTCGAGCACAAGGGGAAAGCATTTCGCCATTGTATCTCGAATCCCTCTGCTAGCTTCGATTGCTAAACCATATGAACGGAAAAATTCTCCTGGATCTTCCTCTCCGGAGTACTTACAGAGCTTCGAAGTTCTGAACTTTGGGTCGAAGCGCACCTTCTGCAGGCCAGAGTGTGACGAAGATTCATCATCAAAAGAAGCATTCTCAGTTCTTCTTAGAATCTCAGAGGCTTTAGGATAAACGGCGAGGTCATCACCTTGAGGCACCTCCAGAATGACGGGGGTAACTTGAGGACGAAGTATCTCCACAGCTTCCTGCCACCACCTCATCACTTCGGCCTGAAGATGGGTCATCTGGGTCGCCACATCGTCAGGATGGTCTTCATTTCTTCTGGAGGGGACCTCCGAGTCTTGGGAACTGAACAAGTCAGTTCGGAGCACAGCCAGAGCCATAGGAGTGGCTTCGTTGTTTCGAAGCATAGACAGAGTTCCGAGAGGGGCTTCGTATGTTCGAGGAAGAGTATTTGTTTCAGGAGTCTGAGGTGGGGGGACCACGGAAGGTCCTCCGACCTCGACGGTGTTCGAAGATTTCGACCCAGAGGTCCGAGAAGACCTCTGGAGGCGACTAGTTTTTGTACTAGGTTCCCCACGGATGGCGCCAACTGTTGGCGTAAAACATTACGCTAACAGATTTAAGAAACTAAGTGTGTAACAAGCGGAATACTTGTTTGAGTAAACTATTTCAAGCCTCCAAAGATGGATAATAGCTTGAGATAGTTCGAAGTGTATATTGAATATCTCCGTATTTGATACCCTTTACAAAGGGGAGAGGGGTATTTATAGACTGAATACATGGGAAAAGACTTGTTTACCCCCTAATTACAACCGACTAAGAAGACACTGCTTAGTATTCTTCATAGGGATAAAAGAGTAAAAGCTAATCTAATTAGTGAGAAGATAAATCTTCTGTCCTTGCTGGCGATCCCCCTTCGGGTGAAGAGGCTTCGGTATACTTTGTAATGTCGAAGCCTTGACGGAGGTTTCCGCTATATAAAGCTCCGAACGAACGGAGCCTTGCTGCTTTTAGAGTCTTCGGAGATCAAGGTTCCTGACTTCGTTTCTTTTGCTTGTGTTGAATGAAAATGTCCTTGGTTTTTGAAGGATGAAATATTTTTTCCCGAACAGTATATAACTATTTTGATTGAATTTGTGAAGAAAACATATATGAGGGGAGGTATAAAAATACATGTTGATGTTTCGAGGACACAGCTTAGGGCCCGTTTGGTATGGCTCCGGATTCTAATTCTTCTGATTCTGATTCTAATTCTTTATGGGAGTGATTCTATAGTGAATCAAAATTTGTGATATCATTTGGCTAGCGAAATTGATTCTGATTCTTATAAGTGGAGTGATTAATTAGGAGCTGATTATTTAGCTAGCAATGGAGGGAGAGAAGCAGCAGCCTGGTGTGGTGCTCCTCAACTGCTCGGCAAGCCCGTTCAACAACCGCGTCGGCAATGCATTGACGAGGAAGGGCGTCGCGTACGAGAAGAAGCTAGAGAACCTCCCTGCAATTAGCCCGCTGCTCTTCTCCTCCAACCCCATCCTCGCCCAGATCCTCGTCCTCGCCTAGATCCCCATCCTCATCGTCGACGGTAAGCCCGTCTAAGCCAAGGTGCCAGAGTGGGCCGTGAAGGTGTGGAGGTCGCTGGCGGGGGCGACTGGCTTGGCGGCAATGGAGGGGTCGAAGGGGCTGGTGGCCGTGCTGAGGACGCTGGAGGCGGAGCTGGGAGGGAGGCGCTACATCGACGGCGAGTCGCTCGGTTACGTGGACATGGCACTGGTACCTTTAATGATGTTGTGGTTCCTGACGTACGAGCGTTTCGGCGGTTTTTGCGTGGCGGAGGAGTGCCCGACGCTGGCGGTGTGGAGGGAAAGGGACGACAGTAGAGGCGGGAGGAAAAGATGAAAGGGAGGACACAGATTCATTGGAGAAGCAGCTATTTCTCTGATTCTCTATTCCTTCACAAAAAGAAGAATTGATTCGAAGTGATTCACTTGAGAAGTTGTTTTAATCAAACCATTTGGATAGGATTCTCTTGATTCCGTAGAGAATCAGCTAAGAGAATCCGTACCAAACGGGACCTTAGTGTCCATTTATTCTATGAGTAAGCTTTATGATTGTTTTTTTACTTTTTATATTATCACTTTTATGGAACGTGTGTTACGGGGCGATGTACATACGCGTGTGTGCTTAATGATATGTGCCATTGCGCGCGTCCTCCACGAATATTAAATAAATAAATTCGTGGGTACTTACGCCACGTATCGCTAATCTCTCTGCATCACTCGTCGTCATCAACAGTGGTGGTCGCTACGTCGTTGACGCGTCCCTCCGTTCCGGCCACACGATCGACGACCCGGCTGCCGGCCCTCACTGGCCAGTGGTCGCACGCCCAAACTACAGTCTACAAATAGGGCATACGATCCGTAAGCGCAACAACGAATGAAGCGAAGCGTAACAGGCGCATGATGAGATTGACGATGGCGCCGTTCCCGCGTCTACTCGTGGCCGCTGCCGCCGCAATGATTGTGGGCATCCTCGCCTCCGGCGTCGCTGGACTCGGAGAGGACGGCGGTGGGACCACTGGCTACGTCCGCGTGTTCAGCTTCGGTGACTCGCTGACCGACACAGGCAACGCGCTCCGCCTCCCGAGCACTGGCGGCGGGGGCCCCGCTAGCCGGCCGCCCTACGGCGAGACGTTCTTCCGCCGCCCCACCGGCCGCGCCTCCGACGGACGCCTCGTCGTCGACTTCATCGGTGATGACCACCAAGCCGATACTTTTATTTCAGTTTGGCACGTAGCCACGTACACGTCCGTAATTGGCGGATCGAGTACTGACGTGTTCTGTTAATTCAGTGGAGGCGCTGCAGCTGCGGCAGCCTGCGCCTTACCTCGCCGGCAAGACGGCGGCGGATTTCCGGCACGGCGTGAACTTCGCGGTGGGCGGGTCGACGGCGCTCGGCCCAGAGTTCTTCGAGCGCAGAGGGCTCAAGCCGTTCGTGCCGGTGTCTCTCACGAACCAGACCATCTGGTTCGAGGAAGTCGGGCAGCTTCTTGCATCTTCAGTTTACGGTAAAACACGGGACAATTAAATGGACTGTGACGTGCCGACTGCCGAAATAATCAATGTATCACTGATTCATTGTATCATTGATTCATTAATTGTACTCTACTCTATCGGTAGGTCGGAGGAAGATCATGGCGAGTTCGCTGTTCCTCGTTGGGGAGATCGGGGTCAACGACTACTTCATTGCCCTCTTCGGGAATCGCACCGTCGGTGAGATAAAGACCTTCGTGCCGCATGTCGTCGGCGCCATCCGTTCCGTCGTGAACGTACGTAAGCTTACTAGCCCAGTTACATCTTAACTAATAACATCACTGATCAACATACGTTGCCATGGGTGTGTTCAGGAGATGATCGGCGCCGGAGCAAGGACGGTGGTGGTGCCGGGGATGATACCCCTCGGCTGCGAGCCGCAGCTGCTCGCCCTCTACCAGGGCGGAGGCGGTGGCGAGTACGAACCGGAATCCGGCTGCATCAGTCAGCTGAACGACCTCGCCGAGCTCCACAACTACGCTCTGAATCGTGCCCTCGTCGAGGTCCGCCGAGAGCACCCTCTTGCCGCCGTCATCTACGCCGACCTCTACCGCGCCGTCACCAACATCGTCGTATCGCCCGGCAAATACGGTAACACGCTAATCGATCAAAACTCCAATAATAGCACGTCGTCCATCACCGATGGATGGATGTCATTCATGCAGGTTTCAAGGACAGGCCGTTGTCGGCGTGCTGCGGCGACAGTGGCGGCGCGTACAACTTCAACATGGCGGCATTCTGCGGCACGCCGGGGACGACGGAATGCGCGGACCCGTCGCAGTACGTGTCATGGGATGGCGTGCACTTCACGGAGGCGGCAAACAGGCACATCGCCTGCTCCGTGCTGTCGACGTCGGCGACATGGCCGTCGGCGGCGGCGAGTAGGATCGGGTGCGTTTAGACAGAGGCGAGGACCAGATGGCCATGGACTTTGATTCGTATTTCCGAGAAGCCCGTGACAGGTTGTAGGCCTGTAGCACGTAGATTTACGTCATTTAATATCCAAGCTCGTCAAAAGTCACTTAACAAAAACAGTTGTTCCTTGGCACAATATTTATGGATTGTTCTTTGTAAAGTGTTATTTTGCTGGATGTTCACTGTATGGTGTGGTATATATGGTGAAGTACTGAAATCCGGTGGTAAATATAATTAAACAAGTAAGACTCCACCTATCGTATTATACAAGCTTTTTATTATCTCAAAATACTGGTGATTTAAATACTGATTGTTCTATTGACCATTCCACTTCCGACATAATTCTCATTAAATAAGGGATCTTTTTTCCCTTCATCCAGTTCATTTAATTCTAGGATATATATAATGGTATGAGATAAATTGAGCAGCAATTTTTAGGATGGAGTATTTATGAATTGAATTGAATGATATATGCAGTTTTAAGCGCTTTCATTACACTCTGAACATGAAAGGACGGCATGACTTGTAATTAAGCGAGGTGATGGTATTTTCAACTACCACCTCTAATTTAAAATAAGCACTGAGGTGGTGTATGGTTGACTAAAGTTTAGTTCATCAAATAAAGTTTATTAGTTTATATTTTATTTGGTTTCATAAACTAAAATCCATAAATACAGTTGAATAAAAACTGTTTTACCTCTGCATTAAGAGGCATGAGTGTTCCCAACAAGTTTTAATGAGTGCGAAAATGTCCAAAACTCACTTTAGTCCAGTTTAGTTCATCTCAAGTGGACTAAAGGACTAAAGCCTTTAGTCCAAACTTTAGTCCAACCGTTTGGGTATTTATGGACTAAAAGTGCATAAAAATAGTGGACTAAAATTTAGTCCATAGGAACCAAACAGGCCCGAAATATATAATTATTATTTAGGGGTGGGGAAAAACGAGACTGCAAAACAAAATGGAGTTATTCCGATCAAATTTCGGTTTTAGGATTAAGAAAACCGAATTAATTTCGGGTATTCACTACTACAATCCGCCACTGTAGTGGCGTTGGACAAAAACACTGTAGTGACGGGCTATTAGAAACCTGCAACTATAGTGGTACCAGGCGCTATCGCGTCAGCGACCACCACTACTAGTGGCGGTCGGTGCTGACGTCAGCACCGACCGCCACTAGTATATCCATTAGTAGTGGCGGTCGCTGATGACGTCACCACCGACCGCCACTACTGTATCCATTAGTAGTGGCAGGCCAGAAAATGGGCCGCCACTCCTACGCTGTCCGCCACTAATGTATTGATGACATCACTTGCGAGCGATACTACTATTCTGGCTATAAAAACACACCTTCTTCCTCCCTGATCCCAAGGATAGCGGAGTTCGCAATTTGGTTCGTACAATGGCGATAAAAATCTAGAAAAAGAGGGGGAGGTTTTGTTTTCATTTCTTTTGAAGGATTTCGTTCTAGGAGGTAAATCCATGCTGAATATCACATTTATTTTGTATTTAATCATGCATATAATGAGTTATTAGCGTTTTACTAATTTTGGGTTTGTGAATAGAAATTTTCAAATATTCTTCCATTTAAAGTGTTTTTTCTCCCAATTGAACAAATATGACCCTCCTCACAATTATTCATCTCTTGTATACATTTTTACGTCATTTTAATCTCTTTTTAATTTGATTTATGATTATAGATCTAGATTTATGTTGTTTGGAGAGAGAAACCAATGTAGTTAATTTATTTAATAATTTTTTTCTACTTAATACTATTACTCCTTTATAATTAATAAGGTTATATCGGTGTTTTTGATTCTTGTACAAGTTTTGGAACCGGGTAAACTCCCCTTTAGAATATGCAATTTGTTCCTCCACATCACACACCATCTAATCAACATTATCCATAATATCAATATACTTATCTTTTGGAATTCCTAAAATATCATTATCGCTCGTGTAATCTGTATCAACGGCTTCACCTTCGTCTTTAGTGAAGGTTATCTATATAAGGATTTCACTAAAGGTGGACTTAGGGTTTCAGATGCAACATTCTTTAGTGAGGAGTAATACTACCGTTTGTCACTAATGTGGTGCCCCATATTTAGTGGCGTGGTCTCAACACAGACCATCACTATAGAGGCGAATTTTAGTGACGGGTATGACCCATCAATAACATGGGCGCCCCTGCCAGCCTCATCTATAGTGACAGGTCCTATTCCGACCCTTCACTAATTAGACACCATTACTGACGCATGTAAAACAACTCGTCATAAAAAGTGTATTACTGACAAGTGTCTTTTACCTGTCACTAAAGCTACGTCACTAAAGATCATTTTTGTGATAGTGCCCCAAACTACCCACACCATTGCTAGTCAACCATGCTCGTCGTTGCTGTTGAGCCACGCTCATCGCCGCCGCTAAGACACCCACACCGTCCTCGCCGAGCCACCCACTCTGTCGCCGCCGAGCCACCCAGGCATCGCCATCGAGCTAGTTAGGTCATTTGTCTGAAGCTTGATCATTTAACTGTATGCATGTAAGATGTAAGGGGGTGTTTATTTGGATATGAGGGCTAAATTTTAGCCCCGTCACATCCAATGTTTAGATACTATTTTGGAGTATTAAATGTAGAGTATTTACAAAACTCATTCATAATCGGTGGATTATTCGCGATACGAATCTAATGAGCTTAATTACGTCATGATTTGACAATATGATGCTACAGTAAACATTTGCTAATCATGGATTAATTATGCTTAATTAATTCGTCTATGATTCTACAATTATTTAAATAATTAGTTTACATTTAGTCTTTCAAATGGATGTCTAAACATCCGATGTGACATGGGCTAAAATTTAGTTCCCAGATCTAAACACCCTCTAAAAATGATTCTAGGAGCGATATTTAAGGAGATGTTGCATTATTGTTTACACATATGCGTATGTTGTAGCGGTAACGTTGATTGATCTCACTAGTCACCATACATTTTCTTTAATTTATTTAGCGTCCGTACTATGTTAGTCAAAAAAAGAAAAGAACATATATCATGCATGCATTCTCCTTCCTTTTTTATTTTGATAACTATATATATCATGATGCATGTCTAAAACAACCGCGGCGGCTACTAACCCCTCTAGACCTTCATGCTGAAAGAATCATAATCAATATATATAACCAAAAGCTAATCGTGCCTGTAAAATGGTAGATGAAAAGTGCATATTATTTCCACACGCTGGCTGAGAGAAGAATGTGACATTAATTAAACGACGATGAGTTTGGCAGGTTGCTGTGTATATGAACATATGAGGCTTAGTGGAAGAAAAAGACAGATAACCATCTTATTATATAGTGGATCACTACTCTGTAGGATGTGGGCTCGATATAGACAACCTTTATCGGTGTAGCATTACACGGCTACCAAACATCACACGGTTCAAACATAGTACAATACTTCCTCATTAATTTTTAAATAACATCGTTTACTTTTTTATGTAAATATGTAAAAATATAAGTTGGTTTTCACGGATGATTAAATTGGTTTTCGATATATAGTTTGTCAGGTGCTTGCGAGTTGAGTATTGTGAAAATATTGATTTTCTACGGACAGTCGCTACTACAAACACTCACTGTAGCAGTGGGCCAAAATGTAATGTAGCGGCGGGCAACCAGTCTGCCACTGCTCTAACGCTACTGGTAACCAGGGTTAGCAGTGACGGGCAGAGTGCCCGCCAGCACTGTTGTTGGGGAAAATGCTTCACTTTCAGGACTTAGAGATTAACAGTTCAAAGAGACTCACTAAGCTTCGGAGCTGATGGGCTCATACTCGAAGGTGAAGGCGTTAAGCCGAAGGGTGTCTTGATCTGAAGTCCGAAGGAGCCCTCCGCAGGATATGAGGCTCCGAAGCAGAGCGACAGGGTTGATAAGATGTTTGGCTTATCCATTCGCCTCGGATAGATGTTACCATTTTAACCCTATTCAGGGTACCGAATAGTTTCCACTATGTCGGTTGTAATCAAGGGGTAAATAGGTCTTTTCCTTAGATATTTTTGCCTATAAATACCCCCCTCTCTACCCTGTAACGGGGATCGAATACTCAATTATTCTAATACACACATTTGAACTCGTTGTTTGTCTGTTCTTGATCTCAGAGAACCTGTTAGCGTAATCTTTTACGCCACCAGTTGGCACCGTCCGTGGGGACCTTAGTCCTAAAAGCTAAGTTCTCTACCATTGCTTGCATTTCGAAGTGTGCTTGAGGGGGGAGCTTCAAAGTTTTCTTGCTTCGCGCACCCTCCGGCAAGTGGCTTCGGGTGCAGTTCGAAGGCCTTCTTCGCCTTCCACCATCCTTCACGCTTCGGAGTTCACCCTCTGGCAAGGGTCTCAGCTTCACATGCCAAAGGCCTTCGAAGCCCCAAGGGGCTACGAGGCATGTTTTTCACCCACTTTACGAGGTATGTACACAGTCCGAAGCATCACTTCGATGTACAAATTTGCAATCACTTTATAAAAAACCTGAAGCCTTGCTTCGCCTTATTTAAAATTCGAAGCCTCGCTTCGCTTTACCAAAATCCGGAGCACCCCTCCGAAGGCTACATAGCGCCTCCGGGCCCGTAGCAGTGGGCTTTGAGGCTTCCGAGCGATGGCTCGGCAAGTCCGGGATTCCAAGCTCCGGTCTGATGCATCCTAGAGCCGAAGGTGGCCAGCCTATGGATTCCAGGCTCCGGCTTGTTAGGATCCGTAGAAGAGTCTAAGGACTTTAAAAGAACAGATTTCCGTCCTCCTGGTTTGAAGCATCTGTAAAAGAGCCGAAGGTGGTCAGCCTACGGATTCTAGGCTCTGGCTTGTTAGGATCCGTAGAAGAGTCTAAGGACTTTAAAAGAACAGATTTCCGGCCTCCGGGTTCGAAGCGTCTGTAAAAGAGCCGAAGGTGGCCAGCCTACGGATTCGAGGCTCCGGCTTGTTAGGATCCGTAGAAGAGTCTAAGGATTTTAAAAGAACAGATTTCTGGCCTCCGGGTTCGATGCATCTGTAACAGAGTCGAAGGTGGCTCAACCCATCGCAGGTTCGGTGAATCCACACCAAATATCCTTTTCATTCATTACAGGATCAAGTTCTAGAAGCCTTGCTTCGCTATTTGAACACGCACCGAGGCCTCCATTCGCGTGACGTGATCTAATCTAAAAATTATCTCGAAGTCATGCTTCACTTAAAATCTAAGTGTGTTTCAGAGCCTCGCTCACGCACAACATCCAAACCCAAGCATGCCGAAGCATGCTTCGCTTAATTTGGCTGCGTTGAAGCCTTGCTTCGCTCCAAATTAATGCATTCGAAGCCCAAAAAAGGCCTTCGCTTGACGCGATATAAGCGTCCGAAGCCGCCAAAAAGGCGCACCCCTTCGCATTCTATAATTGTCCGGACCAGCAATAATTAAGTCCCTAGTTGCCACGAGCAAGGAGGGACCAAGGTATGTATGCGAAGTGGGCGAATGTAATGCGCAGTACGAGCGTGACAAGATAAAATGTTCCAAACAATCAAATCATGCGAAGCATGCAAACGAAGTATGCAAATACAACAAAATCTCATTCATTGAATGATAATTGAGAAGTATGTTACAAATACACTTCGAAAACAAAATTATGAGTAGTCTGTATCTAAGCCCAAGAAAAAGCGAACTCGAGGCCCCGACCCTCGCTTGCTCTTCTTTCGGCCAGGGCCCCCTCGGCTGGACGAAGCCTCGTCGGAGCCTACTCTCCCACGTCCGGTTCATCCACGCCCCAAAGCCTGCAGACCTCGTCTTCCACTTTGCAGGTTTGTCCAAGTCTGCGAGACAGGCGGTGCCATGTCGAAGGCAGAAAAGTCTAAGGCTTCGTCGCCTGCCAAGGCCGTTAACAAAGGCTGCACCCCCTCACCACTTAAGACTACTTTGAAACAACTTAAGTCTAGCGAGGAGGAAGAACTCCGAAGGGGCTCCGTCTTCACGGTAGCCAGCATCTCCTGGGCTACTTCGGAAATAGCTTCGCTGTTAGGCCCCCTCGGATGTTTGAACCGAGGGGGGCCTTCGGACCTAGCTACCTCGAGAACCACCCATAACTGGCGAAGTTCTTCAGAGTCCTCAAGTACTTCGAGGTCAACATTCGAAGGCTGAGCCTGGGCAGGTATAAAGTACCCCCGCATTTATATTAATAAACTGATAAGTTTTTACAAGCCTACAACTAAGAATTACAAGGAGCCTAAGGAGATCTACACCTTCGGAGGCGGAAGCACCGACGTCGAAGGCTGAGCTGGCGAGGCATGTGCCCTGGTTCGGCGAAGGTGGATGGCCTTCTGGAGTTCGAGGACTGCTTCGCAGCCTTGGGCCTTCCAAGGCTCTTGAAGGCGGTGCCAGGTTCCGTGGACGCCCGACGGAGGCGTCACTAGGTGCTGGCCTCCCAAGGCCACTGGAGTCGCTGAGGTCGCTGCTTCGAGGTGGTTGCACCCTGAATCGTGAAGCATTTGCAGCACTCCTTGACCCGCCACTCGGCCAGCCATCAAGGCGAAGCCCTTCAGGGACACCTCCGTTGTCGCAGCCACCGTCTTCAGGAACTCGACGCGGTCTCCGATTGGGTCCTGAAGGCCGAAGTCTGGAACCCGGCACTCGGTTCCTATCTGCTCAAGGACCTCGGTAAAGCTCGAAGTGGCTTTGTAAACGTTGTGAACAACGAAGTCCTCCAGGCAGAGGGCAGCTTGGCGAAGCTTTGAGTTCTCCGCCGCCAACTCTGCTCTGGCATCCTCCGAAGCTCGAAGCTCCGCCCGAAACTTGTCGGTCTCTGAAGCCAGTACCTCCCTCGCCTTGTCGGCCTTGACCCCCACTGTCTCTGCTGATTCCTCGGCCCACCTTCACTTCTCGGCTTCAACCGAGACTTCACGTCGGAGGGCATCCCTCTCCTCCGCCAAGCGCCTCATCCGCCTGTCCGCAGAGGTTGCTGCTGCGGCGTTTAGTGCGAAGGCCTAAAAGAGTTCAAGAAAATCACAAGTGTTGATTGAAGAACAAGCATGACCCGAAGGCTGTATAGGACTTCGCTCACCTGAAGGAGGGCTTTGTTTGCATTTGTGAAGAGGTCAAAGGGGCTCGAGCGGCTGAGTTGAGCCACCAAGCCCCCCTGACTCTGCAGCAGCGTACCCTTCATGAAAATCATGGATGGCCGCCTCCGTCACGGCCCCCTTCGGCTATAGAGGCCAGACTATCTCCTCCACTTCAGCCTCCGGTGCAGGCTCCAGCAGAGCCGGGCTCTAGTCCACCACCTCGATGTGCTCGTCGTCTTGAGGGTCCCCTTCATCGCGACCGTTGCCTCCGTCTTCAAACGAGGACTTGTCAGACTCCAAACTGCTGCTGCTGCTGGAGGTCTCCGCCAGCTTCGGTGTGGTGGACCTCGCACCGACATTGACTTCTGCAAAAAAAGTTGAAGTCAGTATCCACGTATGAAAAGAGAAGTATGTTCAAGTGTTTACCTTCGTCGGAGATCTCTTCGAAGGCCGAGGGGTCGATGTGGGCTCCCTAATCCCTTTGCTGCGAAGGTGGAGCCTCTACCTCCACGCCCGAAGTCGTCGCCATCGTGGCCCTCACCACAACCTCGGTAGCTGCTGCCGGAGCCCCTGCTGGCTCCACTTCAGTTCCAGGGTTCGCGACCATTGCCTCCTCCGCACCAGGGGTTTCAGTCATTGGGACCTCCGAGCCAGCCCTCGAGGCTTCGGGTTCATCGTCGTCCAAACTCTTCCTCTTGGAGCCGGTCGCCGAGGGTACAAGGTTGGAGAAGTCTAGCAGAGCCTGGACCCCCTCGACACCGAGCCAAGTCCACACTCTGTTCCAGTGCTCCCAAGTATCCACAGATCGAGCCTTTGTGCCTGCTCCTCAGGTGTCGGGGCTCCGACAACACGCTCCGTCGCCACGATGGCCTCCTCCGGAGTCCTTACTTCAAGAGAGGCTTCATCAATATTCCAAAGTCAGAACAAGTTATTCTGCAAAGTATGAAAATAAAAAGACTTCGAAGTCATACCAAGGTGTTCTGTCGCCACCTCGCTTAGGCCCCTGGGCCCGAAGGTTGGAAGAGGCCCTCCGGCCAAGAGCGCGTGAGAGGACTGAGCCAAAGGGTAATGAACTCCTCCGCGAGGTCCCTCATGCTCATCTTCGAAGCCACCTTCTACAGGAGCAGGATCCTCGAGCGAAGGGTGTCGGAGCTCATCTTCACCATGCCTTCGCGTCGGTAGGAGATGAGCGCGTTGGTGCTCCGAAGGGGAGAGTTCGCGCCAACTGAGGCATAGAACCACTCCTGGTCCCACCTCGAGTACCACTTGCTGTTGGCGGCCCTCGCTGGGAAGGCGTCCTGGTACTCTCTCCGAAGCTGGAAATTGGCGCTTCCGAAGGCCAAGGCCCTCTTGATGCGGTCTGATCCCTCCCTCGGCTTTGGCTGTCAGTTAGCGTCGTGAAGAGCTACGAAGACATCGGTGCGCCCCTCGTAGCCTTCAGCCCTCATGACCCATTCAAACACCGCTAGCCTCACCACGGCGTTGGGTGACAGTTGAGGAAGCTCGAGGTTGTAAGCCTTCAAGACTTCGCTCAGCATCCCCACAGTTGGCAATCCGAGGCCGGCTTCGAATAAAGCCTCGAACAGTACCACTTCGTCAGCCCGAGGCCTCGATATGGCCTCTGACTTCTCCAGCACCTGAAGTTGGATCTTCGATGATATCTTCCCCACACAGGCCCTTCGGACAGACTCCTCCATCGAAATCAAAGCCCTCATCTCCAAGGTTTGCTCAAACTTGTCTGATGGCGACCGAAGATCCCTCGGCCCCAACCGCCTCGCTGCAGGCTTCGCTGCCGCTGCAGCCACTGCATGTGCCTGGGTAGAGCTAGAACTCGAGCCCAAGGCCAAAGCCTTCAAAGCAACTTTCTTCAGAATTTTGTGGAGCTTTGGTGCAAAGGATGCTAAAGCTTGCGAAGTGGGCTCCGCACGAAGCTAGGGATGAAGAGAAGAGAGCGAAGGATGCAAGGCGTTGAGAAGAAAGCAAATGAGAGGTGTGTCGAAGCCGTGTGCGGTAAACCCCTATTTATAAGCGGTAAAAATCCCGACGGTTCCCATGCCGAAGGCACTGACAGGTGGGCCTCAAGCGAAGCTGAAGTGAACTGGCGCACTGTAACGGTCAATTTTATAGCCGTTGCGAAGTCAGCTGATCTCCCCGAGGTCGTTCTGACAGCCGAGGCAAGCAATTATTACCTGCACCAGTCGAAGCCACCTTCGGTCCAAGCTCCGAAGGCCTGTCTTCTCTAAAGTTACCATTTTTACTGTCATTTGTCCTAAGGGCGCATGCACCCCTTTGTCCCGAAGGCCTGCAGGCGAGGGGCTACTGTTGGGGGAATAAGTTTTCCATTAAACAGGGGCCAAACGACGTCAGCCTCTGTAGGCCTTCGGCCCTGAGCCTGACACTGTCGAAGCATTTTCCTCCTACCGAAGTTATTTACAAGCCTTCGGACTCCTTTCGGAGTCCTCCGGATCGAAGCCTCCAAGCTCCCTTTGAAGTTTGCCAGAAGCCAAGTCTCAGGCTAGCTTCGGAGTTAACCTCTGAGCTTCCTTCGGAGTTAGCCTCCAGGCTATCTTCGGAGTTAACCTCCGAGTCCCTTTCGGAGCTATCCAGAGCCAGTCTCCGGACCCTCTTCAGCCGATTCAAAGCTAAGTCTCCGAGAACCCAGTTCGGAGTTTAATTCGGAGTATACTTCGAAGTCCACTTCGGAGTGTCCTTCGAAGCCTTCTTCGCAGCCTCCGCCCGAAGAACTCCGGTCACTACTCCAAACCCAAAAAATATCTGTACTTCGCTACAGTGTAGAAGTCATACCAGGGGCCCCTCTGCCCCTAGTATGTCGTTTAGCTAGTCAAGAAGTGACGTTTATCTAACACGTCTGTAAAGCTATAAAGCACTTTGTACAGTAGACTAGCCTTTTTCCCTTTTTGCCCCTATAAAGCCTATGACTTATAGAGGGCATTTAGGTCTTTTCCTTTGGCCTGCGCGCCTATAAAAGCAGGGTCAAGCCCTTGTAATAAAGGGATCGCCTGGAGAAGGTCGAGAGGGCCATGAGACCCTCCGGATCCAGTAGATTCAACCAAGGCAAACTATGCCAAATCCACCACAAACTGGACGTAGGGCTATTATTCCTTTGGGGAGGTCCGAACTACTATAAATCTTTTCTCCTTTTGAGAGAACCCTTCGAGGTTCATTTTACACACCATATATACACACAAAACCTGTGCTGTAGCCAACACAATTGCTACAACAATTGTGTCAATAGCAGTAGCAAGCACACTGACGTCAGCTGCCCGCCACTGCTGTTAGACATAGCAGTGGCAGACACACTAACGTCATGCAACCGCCACTGCTATGGCTAACAACAGTGGTGGTTGCATGACGTCAGCGTGCCCATCACTACTGTGTTTATCCCATTTTACAGAAATGTTATAAACCTTAATTCAAACAGCCCCACAACAAAAACACATAAATATACAGCTTCACACAGCGATCCACATCCACGACAGCAACACAACCACAGAAATTTACAGCTCCCACAACCATCCACAGCAGCAACACAATAACAATCCATTTCATCAATTTACAAATTTACAATGTTTTCATTTCATCAGACAAAGTTTACAAGTTTACATCTCATAAAAACTTCAAAATTAACAATTGTTCTCAAATACATGCTAATTTTGTTTCATGTTTCTTCTTGTACGGCCAACTCCTATCTTATGCATCTTGTTTTTGTTTGTGAGCTTCAAAAATCTTGGAAATTTGTTATGCTAGCCTTTTAGGTCTTCCGGCCCAACCTCTCAGAGTTGGATGCTTGACAACTTCACCCTCAGGATCAAAGAATAATAATGCTCATGAATAATTTCATGCATCGTGAAGCGACACATCCTTGATATGATTCCATACATTTTTTCCTCGAAGAGTTGGTTCTTCTCGGCAACAGTTGATGGACGTGACGTCTGCATATATAACATATAAGTACATACGTTACAGGTTATATTAGATTAACACATAATAAATCAACTTACTTCATTAGTTCCTTAGAGACTGTCCGCGCAAACTTTCCTAAGTCATTGCTCATAAAATCACAAGTGCAATAACCGTAATGCACCAAACCAAGAAGTTGTTTGTGACACTTCAAAATAGACAAAGTTAGAACGATATATAGTTTGACTTTATTATTAGAATTAATAAATTTCAAAATATAATCTTACTGGATAGTTAGTTCCGATATGCATTTTTTTAGGCCTTTGTGGATCATGTGGGCCATGTAACTTTTCCACGTAATATTTATATGCACTCTGAAGAACATTTATTATATCTTGATATTCTTTTCTGGGTTTGTCGAGAGAGTCGAGCACCCAAACCCTGAAGTTCTTTAGGTATATCAGAAGTGCAATCCAATGATCACTATCGAAAGAAGTAATATGTGATTACGTTAGTTTCATAATCGATAAAATGTGATTAAGTGGATATAGTGGTATACTTACTTAAAGTTATATGCCCCGGTTATCATTTCTCTGTCTTTCCATTGAAACATGCACAACGCAATATACAACGCGACACAATTCCTTATGTTCTTCTTAAGTGTGTCTTGGTCTTTATTGAATATCTTCCTTTGAAACTTTTTCTGACCCACACTATAGTAGTTTGCATCATTCTGGTTTAGTACTAGGTTCAGTGTACTTTGACTTATCAATGATCGGTTTAGACTTATAACTAAATGAATTCAAACTGCATATGTTATGAAACACTAGTCAATATAACACGTGATTGATTTTTGCTTTGTATTGACAAAGTAAAAACTAATTATAGGCACCAGAGCATCATGCTTGTGATGTCGGTTCGCTTCAGATGGAACATCCGGTGGAAGTCATCGAAAAATAGTGCAAGAGTAAACTCTGGGCAATTGAATACTTCTTTTGGAACCTTAAATTCTATTTGCACAACTCCTAACGAAGACACTTCAAGGTATCAGTCATGAAATGTTTGCATCTCCCAGTTCATACTCTTAAGTGCTCGTTGGGGTAAGAATGGTTTGCCTGGTTCATACTCGATATAATCATCGTCTCCATAGGTCCATTGATCCACAGAAAGTGACCCATGCTTCTATACTGGAGCCTTTATGGTAGCATCCACGGACATATAACATGTTTTCCCCACAGTAGTAAAGAATTTGAGCATTTCAGACTTTGGCTCAGAACACTGCCCAACTTGAACAATTGTCTTGTGGATTGTGGGCTTTGGGCGTGCCTCTTGATTCTCGGGCTTGAGATCAGCTGCTGGAACTAACTCTTTCACTTGATCAGACTCGTCCACTAGCTCTGTCACTTGAGGCTCGGCCGTTGGAACTGACTCTTTCACTTGATCAGGCTCGGCCACTAGAACTGACTCTTCCACTTGATCAGGCTTGAACACTTTAGGATCTGTCACTTCCTCTCGCACGTGTTGTTGAGCCATTTGTGGATCTTCCACTTTTTTGGGCACGTGTTTCTCGAGTTCTTCAGCCATTTGACGATCCACCACTTTATCGGGCACTGGCTCCTTCTATGCCTCTTCTTCCATCTCACGCTTATCAACAGGTGATAAAGATTCTATATTTTGCATAGCCCGCCACTACAGTATATATATATATATCAAAATAATAGATTGTATATATTCATATTTACATATCTATATCAACATCCATATATATAATGACATCTATATCTACATGAACGTCCACATTTATCAAACTTCCACACACATAGACATTATACACACACACTACTAGTGTATCAATCATCAGCACAAAACGTGCTGGTAGCCACCACCATTGATTGATGTGGAATGGGGGAATAACTGGAGAGGTGTACCAGTATCACATATAGTGGTTATTAGGAAAGAGTTGACTTTCATAATAATGGTTAGTGAAGTGTACGTGGAGACTATGATAGCAGAAAATAATTTTTTCTACCTTTGTACATCATATAATATATTAATAGAGAGGGACCATATATCCATTACCACAGTAAATGACTTTTGTGGTGGGTAATAAGTTATACATTAGTGATCAACATATTACTCGTTACTCTTATCGTACTAGTAAAGTCATGTTAGTAGTGACAATTAAGCGCCCATCACAAACTAAAAGGATGTCCCTACAGGTCTCGTCCCATCCGACATGAACCTTTAGTGACGGATGAACATTGTGACCCATCACTAAAGGGCATAATACAGTGACAACGACATTTTTCATCCGTCACTATAGGCTACTTTTAGTGACGGATCACAATGTCCACATATCACTAAATGGGTCCATGACGGCTGGACGTGGTCCTAGACAAATCATTTAGTGATGGATGGACTGTAAGTCAGTCTCACCAAGATTACCTTTAGGTATGTTGAATTCTTGCAAATTGAGTTTTTATATGTTAGTCGATGTTTATATAAGTGAAAAGTAAATTCAACACAACAATATAGTACATGGTAATATCTTACGTCCGATGATTTAAGATCTACTATCTTTAAGGCCAATATCATATGGTGTGCGACATAAAACCTACATGACTTTATTGGAGATTGAGTGCAACACTATTATGGAATTACACTACCACAGAAACATACATTAGCAATAGGTCATAACGTATATTAGTGATGGGCATATCTTCTGTCACTCTTATCGCGTCAGTAATGTGGCATCAATAGTGACGGGTAAACACCCATAACTAAAGAGTCGACCTCAGTCCAATGGGCTCACTTGTAACGCCTCTTTGGTGACGGGTGACAGTTATCACCCGTCACTGATGTTTTTATCAGTGATGGTTGATAACTGTCACCCGTCACTAATATTATGGTCATTTCAAAAAAAATAATGTATTCATCAGTGACGGGCGACCGTTGTCGCACGTCACTGATGTTTTCATCAATGACGGGTGATTATTATCGCCCGTCACTAATATTATGGTCATTTCAAAAAAAATAATTTTTAGGCTGCAACAAGGATTTGGCAACCATTTAACACATGCAACATCAAAAGCACATCACAGAAAATACATCACGAAAGATTCATTGCCAAATTTTTAGCACATTTATTAACTTCTATCTCGTTATCTCGAATACATGGCTAAAACAATGAGCGACACAAGACAATTTCATGGCTACTAACTATAAACCTATAGCAAAAACGAAGAGCGACACAAGATGATCACATGGCTTTTGAATACTATCTACCCTATAGCTATATCAAGAGCTTGCATAGTATCTTGAAGCCCCTATATCTAAATCCAAAGCTTGGAAAGTGTCTTCCAAGCTTCTAGCATCGCCAACAGAAGCCCAGTGGTTAGTACAAGAGCCCCACTAGCCATGGGTAGCAGGAGCACCACCATGATGAGTCATGCCAACTTCGAGGGCATTATCTCGAAGAAATTAGCTAAGACCATCAATTATCTCGGAGAAATTGGCTAAAAGCAGTAGGTCAGGATACCATGTAACAATGGTGGCAGAAGTTAACTAGTTAGACAAAAAGTGGTGGAAGTTAGACAAAACGAGGAAGAGGACGACGATGCAACCATGGTGGCGGTGAGTAGGGCGGCCACGCGCATCGACGGGACATGTGGCTAGTCTAGGAGTACGATGAAGCCGATGGCGACAACGGGAGTGTTAGAGTAGGGTTCTAGGAAATGAAAGCCCGACCCTCAATACCCATCAATTTATAGGCGGGAGGAGTCATTAGTGACAGGTGCACATTATGTCCCGTCACTGATGATGACGGCGGCGGGAGTGTTAGGGTTAGGGTTTCGGGAAATGAAAGGCCGATCCTCGGTACCTGCATATGAGGGGTCATTAGTGACGGGTGCACATTATGACCCATCACTAATGACTCCTGTGGCCTTTTTTGACGTATATCTGCAGTGACGGGTAATTATTGTTACTCGACACTAAACGCTTCATTAGTGACGTTTAATTATTGTTACCGTTCACTAATGTTATGGTAATTTTGAAAAAAATAAAAGGTAACAATGTTGAAATAGAAGGCTCCTGAATTTTTTAGTCAAGTTTCCAAAACACGTCACAAACATATTTTTAGGTTGCAGCCTGAATTAAAGCCATCAAACAATGAATTAAACACATCACAGTCATCCTTGATAATTCGTCACAAAAGTTAATTCATCACAAGTCATAATTCATCCTAGATTTACAGTACATACATTACAACCTCAATGCCATTAGTACCAACATTGACTTGGAAGGCGCACACTGTCCCAACTTCTAGCGAGTTGTCGCTAAGAAATTGCCCAAAACCATTAGTTAGATAGCACCGTCCATCCATCCCTTGATGCATCACAATTGGGACTGCATCAGACCCTGCTACTGCCTTGAGAAGTACTATAAAGTAAAATTTAAACAAAACTATTAGAGAATGCTATTTGTATAAATTAAGTACATGATCAAATAACTTACCACCGACTTCTTGTTGATGATTGTGTTATTTATTGTGCAGACATATGTCTTGTAGGAGAGTCTTCATTGCTAGAGTTACATCTATTGGATTGCCAAAATTACAGATGTGCTTCAATTGGTCCATTTGGTCGGTGTCAACCTCCCTAGCTATCGCCTTCCCCTTCCTATCTGCAACATTGCTAGGACCCGCCCTTGACATTATAAGAAACCATGCATGATAAGACCATAAACAAAAGATGTCCATGTTAAGTGATGTCGTCGCTTCTCTATGTGTACCACTATTGTCATTGTCATCCACTTTGATGCCATTGGGGTCTTCTCACCACCAAAGTTACTGTAGAATTTTTGCCATAACAGTCAATGGGGCTTGTCCCATTGTTAATACCAAATAGTCCCCTTGTGTTAGGCCACCTCTGTGGCTAAATTCACTCCACCCTTTGTGGAGGCATATCGTACCACCGCCCCCATAGCTCACAACCTCAACCGTAGTGGTGCACCCATCTCTTGTCATTATTTTGAGGGTGTCGCCCACACAAATGTTATTAACTTCATAAAATCTTTTTGATAAATACTACAACAGTAATAGATGTGCTTGAGTTTATTAATTAACACAAAAAATAGGACATACAATGTACAAAAAACTATAACTAAATTGACCTGGTGACACCCCCCGTGAATGAGATGATTGATCTTTATTAAGCAACTATCAGGAACATAGGTTGGTGCTTGTAGATTGTGAGCGCAAAGGATTACGCCAATAGGTTTTTTAGAGAGTCTGAGGTGGAAGACTTGGCTTAAAGCTGTATTCTCGGATCACGAGTTCTGTCCCTGTACAACACATGGAGGGAGGGTATTTATAGTGGAGCCCTACAGTGGCCCAATACCCTCTGACCCCTCTGACATACATGGGTCGTATAGCTGCTATGCCCCTAACTAGCAGGGGTACAATCCTAACTACTCTGCCAGTCGTTTAGTGATGGGGCTACAGAGCCGATCGTCATAGTGCGTCTGTGCGGTCTCGCCGCGTACCTAACTGAACTAGACAGGTCATGACCACCCATCTCACCTGCTAGGACTGTAGTGCGTCACAGATGACGGGCTCCGATCTTAGTGGATGATGCCTCCCCTTGGTAGGCTCCGCACGCCCCATTCGGAGCTACGACACAACCATCTTTAGGATAGCCTTTGGATGGCCTTTGGGATCCGGAGGCCTTCCCTTCAGCCTCCGGGTTGGAGGCTGAAGGACTCAGGATTCTGGGTTCTCGGCCTGGGGCGAACGCCATCTTGTCTCTCACCCGGACCTCGAGGCTCCATGCCTCTGGGAGCCGAGTTCGGGCCCAAGCCTCGTCGGAATCTTCGGTGCCTGCTGCCACACAACTCATAGCCTTGCGTAGTCACGCCTCGGGGTCCCTGCTTCGATCTTAATGCTCCCTAGGTAACATCGGGATTATATCCCCCAAAGTAGCCCTTCGCTTCCGCCCGTTCGACTGCCCTGCAAATAAGAAAGGGAGGGAGTGCTGAAGATAATCCCGTGAGAATGCTTTATTAGAAACGAACTCATAGTGGATGCTTTTATATAGAAACCAAGCATCGAGAAATCTTTGACCGACGGTGCTCGATGAGTTGACGCCCCGGTGCTTGAGCTCCAGCCCCTGTGCGCTAGGCCCGAGGACGACTTCAACGCGGATCGTCCCTATTCCATGTGCCGACTTTTGGGGGAACGTGAATTAGTTGAACAATTAATGAGCCCCCGCGCTCGCGCACTATATATATAAGCCCTTACCTTTGGCTGTGATTTGCCCCATCAAGCGCTCTGTGAACTCTGTCTGCACCCCCCTACTTGAGTATTGCACTCGCGTGTGTCTTCTTGTAGCTTTGCTCTCGGGCAACCTTCATCTCTAGAAATGTCGAGGGAAGGAGGTGTAGCCCCGGTAGTCGATACCTGGTTTCTGTAGAGGCATGCGTCTACAGCAGCCGCAACGGCGATGGCCCCAAGCTCTGCTAAAGTTCATGGCCCTCGGGAGTTCCGACCTGCCTCGGAGAGGTTCTGAGAGCAAACCCTGGTGTTGGAGAAGACGACCTGCACTAAGGAGTCGATAGAGAGTGCGGTTCGACACCGCCTCGGTCCCGGCGTGGAAGCCAGACGGCCGAGACTGGAGACCATCCCGGAGCCGCGCGAGGGCGAGGTGGTTTTTTCAAAGCTTTTTTCGACGCCGGGCTCGGGTTCCCCGCTTTGGAGCTTCTAGCGGGACTCCTTCATGCATTTCACCTAGAGCTGCCTCAGCTATCTCCGAACACGGTTGCCCATCTAGCGATCTTCGAGTGGGCCATGAGGGCTGAGGACTGCGAAGGGCGGGCCGAGGTTTTCGCAAAGATTCATGAAGCCTGCTACTAGCCGAAGAAAAAGGAGGACTTGGTGCTGGCATACGGGAGCATCAACTTCCAGCTTCAAAAGGAGTATGACGACTTCTTCCCGGCGAAAGCTATCAACAAGCGTTGGTATTTAGAGTGGATTCGCCGCTAGTTCTACGTGGTGGTCAGGCTGAACTCTAGGCTGACGGGGCCCCACGCCACATCTAGTTCCGGAAGTAAGAGGATATCAAGGTCGACACCGGCTCAGTCTTCATCCGCATCCGGCTCCTTCAGATTGTCGTCGGTCGAATGAGTATGTGGGATCTAACCGAGGAGTTTGTTACCCTCGATATCCCACCCTTGATGGAGGCGTGGCCCATCTCGCTCTAGAGTGCCCAGGAGGGGTCATCTTCGGAAACGTTCTCCAGCTCGCTAGGTTTGTCCCACTTCACTCTTCCTTCAATGAGTAGATTGCGACTTCAATAGATTAGTTAAGATACCGAGAGAATCTCCTAACCTTGCAGGTTCATGCGTGGTCAAGACCCCAGACTTAGTTGTCTGCATCGCCAAGAAGATCCTCGGGGCTCCTACTCCGGCCGAGCACAAGTAGAGGATGGAGCTTGTGGGGTCCTGGGAGTGGTTCCACCGTGTGTGGAGTGCCCTCTGGCTCCCTCCCCCGCGCCTCCCGGATGTGGATTTACGTGGTCTGGCCCCAAAGAAGAGGGGGCAGACCCTGATGTGGTGGGACCTTCAAAATGCCCCGCGAAGAATACATCGAAGGGTCCGAAGCGCCTCTCCCCCGTTCTCTTATCCAGCTCCACTTCGGAGGAGGGTTCCTTTAGTAGGGGAACGGGAGCTAAGATAGATGCTCCTGCTCTGGATCTCGGTATCTCCGCACCGGGATAGGCCGCGAACGACGACGATGGCGCTGATGCTTTGGTATCGGGGGGCCACCTCATGCTCCCATGAAAACAGAGCCGGAGGGAGGCGACGCAGGGGCGACGATTTCCCCACGAATTGCTTCGCCCCCCGGTGTGGTATCGGGAGGAGTCCTAGCCAACTCCCGTGGGAGTCCCGGTGGGGATAGTTTGGGCCTCAGGGGATTGGTCGATCCCCCAGCAGAAGTGGTGGGGAGCGCCAATGTTGTGGACAAATTGGTCGCCGTGCTGGGTAGATCTCCGGTGAACTCAATGGACAAGTTCTTCTACCGGTGCCAGTCTTCGGCAACCATGTGCTCTACAGACCATTTGTCCGAAGGTGGGAGCGAAGGTAGAAGGCTTCGCGTGAGTTACCCTTGGATCCTGCAAGTTTCACATGCTTATTGCTAACCATTTACCTTTGCTCCTAAGTAAGTGCTTTGGGCTGAGGCTCCACTCCCCCTCTTCCGCATCCCCAAGATGACACTCGGTTGAGGCCTAGAGTTCCTGTCGAGGTGGTGGAAGTCTTTGGGTCAGACGAAGAGGTGAACTCAGGCAGAGTCTGAAGGGACGCTGCCCCACAAGCCGAGGTCCCTCCGGTCATTGACCCGGGGCGTGCGCGCATGTGCGCCTCTCCTGGTCCCATCCGTGAAAACTAACTCTATGTTTGTGACGTGGACCACGCCACTTCACCAGGCTTACCTGGTCCTAAGGAGCACCGATTTGGTGTCGGAGATTGGTTGGTCGGATGGGGCTGACCTTAATCTTTCTATTGAGAGCGCGGCGAGCCAGGTGAGCCCCTTGGTGTTACCGAATGAGCCTCCTTTCTTCCTCCTTCCTCTATCTTACCTTTGTGCTTGTTCTCGTGGGCAGCTAGTCATCTTGGCTCAAGGATCCCTGGTGTCCCTCTCCACGGAGCGGGGCCGCCACGAATGCGAGGTCACGGGGCTCCACAAGCACGCCGAAGCGACCGAGGAGGCCACACGGGATCTCAGGGCTGATTGTGAGGCTCTGACCGTAGAGGCGGCGAAGCTCTCGGGGCAGGCCATCGAAGTTGATGGGCTCCGTGCATTGGAGGTGGAGGTCATCGGCCTCCGCGCCCAGGCCGCCGAGATCAGAGAGCTCCAGGCTCGGGCTACCAAAGCCGAAGTACTCCGTTCCCAGGTCATGGAGATCGAAGAGCTTTGGGTCCAGGCCACCAAAGCCGATGCAGTCCATGCCTAGGTCGCTAAGGTCAAAGAACTCCAGACTCGAGCCACCGAAGCTGATGCACTTAGGGCCCAATTCACGAAGGTCGAAGAGCTTTGCTCGAAGGCGGCTGACGCCAAAGTCCTGAGGGTCCAGAGAATCAAACTGGAGTGGACAGTTGAGGACTTCTTGGCCAAGAACGAGACGGCGACGAAGTCCTTGGACCAGGGCGAGAAGGCTACAACCGATGATGTGGGGGCCCTCATAGGGGTCTTGGAGTGCTTCGAGACATCGTGCGCACCCTTCGACGCCACCGGCGAGCCCCTTAGCCGTTGGCTGAGATTCATCCAGGCCGTCGTCTGGCAGGTGGACTCCATGGCATCTAGATACGGGGAAGTCTTAGGGTGATTGGCCGCCCTCGGCATCCTCCATCATCTAGAGGCCACCAGAGGCGTCCTCCCGACCACACTTGGGACACCTCCAGTTGCCTTTGGGGTAAGTCGCCTTCTTTCCCCGACCCTTGCAGTTGCGAAGGCCTGGAAAGCTCTTCAGGAGACCTGGAAAGCGGAATTCCTGGGTGCGTTGAAGGCTTGGATGGATGAAGCCCACCGGACAAGCATTCCTCCGCCGTTCCTCCTTCAGATCCGAAGGTGTAGTTTCTCCCTAGGGCCTTTTGTAAAGCAGGTCCTGTAATAGAAATTTCACAACTTATCAATAAAGAAAGGCTACTTCTTTTGAAAACCGTTCAGGGTCCTTCTGACGCTTCTGACTTCGAGGTCGAAGTACTTGATGAGAACGATGCCCTTCGGCACCAATGGGCTATCTTCAAAGCCCTCAGGCCTGACAGGCGTGCTCGCTTTAGCGTACCTTAGGATGACCACGGCACGTTATCCTCGAAGTTTTACATGAGGTACTAGCCTTTATAAAGGAAGAAGAGAAAGGGAAGTGAGCCCCATCATCATCGCCGGAGATCATGGAATGGTTCGATGTGGAGTTGGGTCTTAGCGAGCTGGAGTCCGAGGACCAGCCCCTGCACACCTGGGCACAACTCCAAGAGGACCAAAGGGCTTGGAGACCTCTAAAGAAGATGGAGAAGAAGTGTTCAACGCGAGCGTCTCCAAGAGCTCTGAAGATGAGGGTCGGAGAGAGCTCCGAAGGTTAGGCCAGCCTACAAGACCGAAAAGGCTTCCGGTTCCTACATGGCTTAGATACTGACTTCTCCTAGGGTTTCAAAACCTACTTCGAGTTGTAATCAGAGCTTATTCATTTTAATAAAACTGGAGCCTTATGTTCTTTGAGTGTCTATACTACTTTAATAAACTCTAGCCGCTCCCAACATACTCCTTCTACCCCTCCTTGTGGGTAGGCGACTTGTCGGCTGCGTGCAATGTGCTTCGAGCTGGAGCTCAGGATTTGTAGGTCGGACACTTCGGGCCGGAACTCGGAATTCATGGGTTGGACGCTTTGAGCAGGAGCTCGGAGTTCATATGTAGGATGCTTCGAACCGGGGCTCAGAATACGTATGTAGGATGCTTCGAGCCGGGGCTCGGAATCCGTATGTAGGATGCTTCGAGCCGGGGCTCAGAATCTGTATGTAGGATGCTTTGAGCTAGGGCTCGGAATCCGTACGTAGGATGCTTCGAGCCGGGGCTTAGAATCCGTACGTAGGATGCTTCGAGCTGGGGCTTGGAATCCGTGCGTAGGATGCTTCGAGCCGGGGCTCAGAATCCGTACGTAGGATGCTTCGAGCCGGGGCTCGGAATCCGTACGTAGGATGCTTCAAGCTGGAGCTCGGAATCCTCACTGCTGGCTTAGAACACGTCAATACCTTAGTGCGTCCACTTTGGTAAAACATTGCATTGGACGAACGTCTTTATAAAAAAGGATGGGGATACATCATGTTAAAAGATGAAATAATTACATTGAAGTTATGCATAATATCGCTTCAAGTGCTCCACGTGCTAGGTGTGCTTGAAATCCTCGCCTTGTAAGGTGGCCAATCTAAACGAACATGGCCTGTCGGAGCTAATAATGATGTACAACCCCTCCCATTTGTTGCCGAGCTTCTTCGGGGCAGAGACGCTTCGGAGGACTAGGTGCCTCAGCTTCAACTCGCTTCGTTTGACCTTGGGGTCATACCAGGCCTTCGTCTAGTTGTTGTACTTGGAGAGATTGTCCATGGCCCGGAGCCTTGTTTCTTTGGAGAGGACGAGCGAGATGTCGTGTCCTTGTTTGGCCTCGGGTTCCATTCCCTGTAGGGAGCCGACTTTGATCTCCGTTGGGGTCATTGCTTCATCTCCGAACAATAGCCTGAACGGGGTGAACCCAGTTTCCCTGGAAGGTGTGGTTCATATGGACCATAGGATTTTGGGCAACTCCTCGGTCCATAGCCCCTTGGCGAGGCCTATGATACTCCTCTTGAGACCGGATAGAATGTTCTCGTTTGCTCTCTTGACGGCTCCATTAGATTGCGGATGTCAGACTAGAGCGAATCACAGCTGCACCCCAAGTTCTTCGCAAAATACCTTGAAGGTGTTGGCATCAAACTGAGTGTCCTTGTCCAATGTGAGTTGCTTGGGTACCTCGAACCGGCAAACAATGTTCTTCCAGAAGAACTTCTCGATGTTCTTCGAGGTGATGGCGGTCAGTGGCTCGGCTTCGACCCATTTGGAGAAATACTCGATGGCGACGACGGCGAACCAAAAGTTGCCTTTGGCTCTTAGAAATGGGCCTATGAGATCCATCCCCCACCGGGATAGGGGCCATATGGGGGTAATGACCTGCAAGGGGTGGGGGGCTGGTGGCTTTGCCTTCTCATCCACTAAAACCCTTGGAAGGTACGCACGACATCTTCGGCATTGGCAATAATGGTGGGCCAATATATGCCTTGGCGCAAGGTCTTTCCTACAAGGGATCGGGGTGCCAGATGACTAGCACACAGACCTTCATGGATATCCTAGAGCACTTGCTGGCCTTAGGGGCGGGAGATGCACCGAAGCAGCGGGGAGCATCCGCTAGACTTGTACAAAGCTCCTTTGATGATCTTGTAGCACCGTGCTCTATGTTGGAGCCTCGAGAGTTCGGGGCCTGGATGGAGTTCGTCATCGCCCTTTAGCAACTTCTAGATCATAACTCGCCAATCGTCAGTGGTTGTGCAGAGGACTTCGGTGGATTCTGGTGGCGACACTGGGGTATCTTTCGGGGCTCGGACTGAGGCATCTAGGGGGGACACCGAAGGTTTGGTTACCTCTTCAATGAAAGCCCCTGGGGGCACTGCTTGACCTCTGGTAGCTGCTTTGGCAAGGGCATCTGCCTGCTAGTTGTTGCTCCGTAGGATGCTCCGGATGGATATCACCTTGAAGGCTACTTCAATCTTCTGGACTGCCTCGAGGTATGCAGTGAGGTTGGGTGCTAGACTTGGAAGATTTTGTCCACATGCCCGGCCACGACCTGAGAATCTATTTTTACAATTACCCTGGCGGCACCTAGGGCGCGGGCTTTATGAAGGCCTAACAACATGCCTTCGTATTCTGCTATATTGTTTGTGTCTTTGAAATTCAATCTTGCAGAGTACAACGCTTGCTGCCCCGATGGGGAGATGAGGACCGCTCCGGCTCCTACTCCGGAAGCTTGGTATGTGCCATCAGACAAGATGGTCCAAACACCTTCACTTGCTTCATCTTGAACGTAGCTCGTTGACGGAGTCTATTCTGCGACGAAGTCTACGAGGATTTGAGATTTGATGGAGGTTCTAGCGTCGAAGGTGATGTCAAAGGGAGCTAGTTCCAATGCCCACTTTCCTACACTTCCGGTAGCATCTTTATTTCGGAACATATCCCCAAGGGGGTATGATGTGGGGATGACGATATCGTGGGCCAATAAGTAGTACCACAACTTTCGGGAGACTATGATGAGGGCGTGGGCCACTTTCTCGAGGTCGGTGTGTCTTGTCTTCGCTTCAGAGCGGGCTTCAGACATGAAGTACACTAGCCGCTGAACCAAGTTCATGTTGGCTTCCTCTTCTTGGATTAAAGCAGCGCTCGCTCTGAAGCATGTGGTGGCGAGGTAGATGAAGAGGGTCTCACCGCAGCGGGGTGTGGTGAGCGTGATCAGATTGGCGAGGTACTCCTTAATTTCATTGAAGCAGTGCCGACACTCGGGAGTCCAAGAGAAATCTTTAGATCCTCGTAATGCCTTGAAGATTGGTAAGCTTCGCTCTGCTGACCAGGACAAGAAGCGACTGAGGGTTGCGAGGCATCCAGCTAGCTTCTAAGCCTGCTTAAGGTTCTTCGGAGGGCCATGTTCTGAAGGGCGCTGACTTGGGTAGGGATTGCCTCAATGCCCTGGCTTAAGACCAAATACCCTTACAGCTTTCTGGCGTGGGCCCCGAATACACATTTGTTTGGGTTTAAACGGATCCCGTAGGGTCGAGACTATCGAATGTCTTTGCTATATATAGGCTATGTTGGTGCTTATTTGCACTTTTGATTACAATGTCATCCATATAGGACTCGATATTGCGGTCGATTTGGTGACCTAAAGCCTTTGCGATTACCCTAGAAAAGGTGGCCCCGGCATTCCTTAGGCTGAAGGGATTTCTTACATAACAGAATAATCCAGAGGGAGTGACGAAGCTAGTCTTGGCCTGATCTTCTTGTTTAAACCAGATTTGGTGGTACCTAGAGTACGCGTCCAGGAAACTTAGGAGCTCTGAGCCGGCTATGGAATCGACCAGCCAGTTGATGCGGGGCATGGGGTAGCGGTTACGGGGGAAAGCTTTATTTAAAGATGTGAAATCAATACACATGCGCCATTTGCCGGAAATATTCTTTTGGACAAACACGGGGTTCGATAGCCACTCCATGTGGCTAATCTCCTGGATGACTCCCGCTCGGATCAGCTTCTCGACTTCAGCTTTGGCGAGGTCGACTCTTTTGGAGGATAGCTTGCGAAGCCCCTGGCGAACTGGGCGAGCCTTCGAGTTGACCGAGATGGAGTATTCGATGATGCTACGGTCGACCCCTGGTATTTCTTTCTCTGACCATGGAAAGTTATCCAGGTTATCTCTAACGACTTCTTCTAACTTGGCCAGGACCTTCGGCTCCAATCCCCCACCGACGCCGAGAGCTACTGACGGCTGTGTGCACCGTGATGTGCTGCAGGCTACTGTTGCGTCGGATGGGGAAAGCTGGAGTCTCGGCTGCTACGCACTGATCTCCACACCACAAAATTTCTTCCGCGCGTCACCGCGTGTCCGAGCCGTTCCCTGCCGCGCCTGCTGCTTCACCGCACCGGTGGGTCCCATGCATGGTAGCGGCTAGGGGCTGTGCGTTAGCCCTGCGTGCGCTGCGCGCTACACAGGCTCAGCGGCACCTCGGCTGCCGCGCCTAGCCCACGCTAGGTGCTGCTAGCTGCGGGCTGGCTTCCTGCTCTCGGCCTTAGGTGCTGCTGCTACACAGCTACCCCTACGCGCTGCACGGCACTGCTGCAGAAAGCAAAAATGACGCTGGTGGGTCCCACGTGCGTGCTGATGGCTTGGCGCCGTGGATGCTGCGCTACGCCAAAGTCGGTTGCGCCCCGGCTGCCAAAAAGATGAAATACGGCGGCGTAGATTGAAACCGAGAAAACAATTGGTGGCGGCGAATTTTTGGACTGTAGATTGATTATTGAAAAATAGTCAACCCTAACCCTAGGGGGTTGGGGCCTATTTATAGGCAACCCACTAATAAAGGGAAAAGACTAATTTACCCCTAGGGTAAATTACACTGACTCTAAAATAAAATTCGAAATTACTAAAACACCCTTAGAATATTCAACTGACTCGAATAACAAATACTGTGGACTCAAATACTGAATATTAAAATCCTAAATAAAGATAATAATCGGTTGTCAGTTTTGCGCTGAAACTGACAAAGCGTCCACCGTCTTCACACCGGGTACCCGGATTGGGCCGACCCAATTCCGCAACTTCCTCAGCCCGGCAATCGCTCGCCGCACATGTACCTGAGTCAAACCCGGTCAACAGACCAATTGATCCTCTACCGCTCCTAGCCCATGTAGTCGGATCGGGCCAGCCCGATTCCACGACTCCTCTGCCCGGCTGTCGCTCGCTGCTAATGTACCTGAGTCACATGCACCCGAGACACGACAGGTCTTCATGTCTCCTCTTTAACTTCCGTTGACAATCACTCATCACATCTAGAGTCATAAGACCCATGCTCTTCAACATGGTTCCTCAATCTCCTCCTTGATGATTGCATTGTCAACACCCTTCTTCAGCAATTCTTCAGAACCTGCAAAACATGTGGAAACATGAAAACAAAAACAAAAGAAAATAGAAAGAAGAAAATAAAATAAAAGTTTAACCCTAATGACCAAAAGCCAAACAGAAGCAAGAAAACAGTCATTATGGTTAACGAAAAATAAAGACTCAAAAACAAGTGCAATCTTAGAACTATCAACAAGGATATCCAAAGAGTAAAGGCAAAAGAGACTGAAAAACTCCCCCTGAAATAAATCCCAGAGAAAGACAAAAACTCGTCTAAACTCTTTTAAGATATCGAGTAACCCAAAATTTCTCCCCCTTGTTGACAATTGAACTCATCAAGTGAGACAAATGCACTCTAAAGAGACATAGACACAAACTCCCCCTGAAATGTAGCTCCCCCTCAAAATATGCCATGAATGCAAATGGGGTGTAGGTGGAGTGTAAAAAGCATGCTTCTCAGATATGATTGACTGCAATTGCAACATCTAATAGGTATAGCAAAAGACATACTGTCTAAGATACATGACATGATCAGTGCAACAGATGATATCTAAAGAGAGTCATTAGCACGCATTTCTCGATTTTTGCAAACAAAAGCATCACCACATTTTCTAGTTGACAAGAAAAGTAAAGCATGAGATGCAAAAGCTAACTGATATCAACCAAGATAAGCATTGTCCAGAACAAAGTGCTTCAGCAAACTTGTCAATTTTTTTAAATTTTTCAGACTTTTTCTCTTTTTCCTTTTTCATTTCTGCCAGGGGTTATTTGCATGTTAACCTTATGCTAACCGACCAAGTCAAGCCTAGGCCAGAACTGGACCATTAGAAGCTTAAGACATTGGTCTTGGCATACATTACACCGTCCTAGTTTATACCAAAGTGTTTTTTTGACCTAATCGGCAGGAGAGGCTCCTACCTTGATCATGTCATTAATAATAAAAAGAACCAATACAAATGAAAGGAAGGGGGAACAGAGAAGAAGTACAAGTAGGAGGGGAGAGATACAAGAGGGATTAGGGGGATGCCCGGAGGCCTAGAGATGAGAGCCACGACACTATCTGCTGACGCTGCTTGTCGGAGAAACGAGAGGTCTGCAGGGAGAGCTGAGCAGAGAAGATCTTCTAGTTTGGCCGCGAACAGTGGGAGTTGCGGAAGATAATATTATTCCTGAGCAACCAAAGGGACCAGCAACCAATCATGACAATCTCCAGGGCAAAAGGCAAACTAAGAGCCTTAGTGTTGGTAAGAACCAGGTCCAGGGGAGGAGCCGGAAGTGACCAGGAAATCTGAAGAGAGCTCCAACAGGACATACTGAAGTGGCACCCGAAGAAGAGGTGAGTAGAGGTTTCCTCTTGAGAGTCAGAGCAGAGGACACATTCATAGGTCATACCTGAGATGACAAGACCTTTCCTACGAAGAATGTTTCTAGTGTTGAGCCGGTCAATCAGCAAAAGCCAGAAGAAGACTTTGATCTTGTTGCTGCAAGAGGATTTCCAGACGAGTGAGTAAAGGGGGTGAGGGCTGGTAAGATTGAAGTGGTGGTGATAAAAGGATCGGGAAGTGTAGCGAGAGGAGCCCCAGATGAAGGACCAGGAGTTAGGACCAGCGTGAAACTGATAGTGGTTGACCAGGTGGGAGAGTTGGAGCAGCTCTTCCTCCGCCTCCGAGGAAAGGGGCAAGTGAAAAAGGCAAGGGAGCGACGGAGCAGAGAGAAAGGAAAACAGGGAGATGTCCTTGTCAATGGCGAAGGAAAACAACCGAGGGAAGGTGGAAGCCAGTGAGGAGGAAAGCCAAGAATCGGGCCAGAAGGCAATGGACCTCCCATCCCCTACAGAAGGCTTGGCGATCGCTCGGAATAAGCCAGAAAGCTTCAGAATATCCTTCCACCAGCGAGAACCCTTGGGAGGAGTGAGGTGCGGAGGCTTGGTGCCGTTGTAAAAGGTAGACCAGGTGAGTTGAACCCACGGGACATCTCTTCTAGAGTAGAATTTGTGTAGCTGTTTAAGCAATAGGGCGTTATTCTGACAGTGCAGGCTGATCACCCCAAGGCCGCCCTGACTCTTGGGCTTGCAGATGACCTCCCAGCGGGCGAGACAGTGCACCTTACTGGGGTTCGAACCTCTCCAAAGGCAATGGCGCCGGGACTGATCAAGCTGACGAAGAACTTTGGCAGGGAGTTTGAAGGTGCACATAGAGTAAGTTGGAAGGGAAGAAAGGACAGAGTTGACGAGTTGGAGCCTGCCAGCCAGAGAGAGCCAAGCGGCAGAGGAGGCCAGCCGACGATCCATTTGCTCAAGAAGACCGGAGAAGTCCTTGTAGGAGGGGGCGCAGGACGCCTAAGGGAAGGCCAAGATAGGGGAAAGGGAGAGATTCCAGTTTGCAGCCAAAGACAGCTGCAAGCAATTGGGCCTCATCCGGGTCCAGGTTGAGAGGAATTAAGCTGGATTTGTCAAAGTTGACTTTCAGGCCAGTGGAGGCAGAGAAGCTATTGATGAGGCCTTTGAGTTTGAAAAGGTTCAACTGGGAGGCCTGGAGGAAGATGATGGTGTCATCCGCGTACTGAATCACTGGGAAGTCATCACCGGGGTTGTGGCAAGCCGGAGCCGCGAGGACGCCCAGGGAGGAAGCTTTGTTGATGATGTACTGCAGGAGCTCAGCGGCAATGACAAAGAGTAGGGGGGATAGAGGGTCCCCTTGACGAACGCCCCTCTTGCAGTGAAAAAATTTCCCTTCTATACCATTGACGAGGATGGCAGAGAAGCCCGAGTCAAAGATAGTCCGTATCCAAGAAGTCCAGATGTCCGGGAAACCAAAGCGAGCGAGCAGCTGAAGAATAATCGAGTGCTCAGTTGTGTCGAAGGCCTTCTCGAAGTCAAGCTTAAGAATAGCAGTCTTGGCCTTAGAATGCTTGCAGAGGTGGGTAAATTGAAGAACCCAGGCTGCGCAATCTTGAATAGACCTGCCTTTAATAAAACCGTACTGATTCTTGTGAATTATTCTAGTGATAGTGGGTTGTAACCTGTTGGCCAAGACTTTTGTAATTAATTTGATGCTGGTGTTGAGCAATGAGACCGGCCTGAAGTCCCGGACTGTGGAGGGGTTATTGCCCTTAGGGAGAAGGGTGATGAATGACCCATTGATTGGCCGAAGGCAGGAGGGCTTTGTGGAGAAGCAAATGGCGAGAGCATAAAAGCCTTGACGAATGATGTGCCAGCAAGTTTTGTAGAAATTGTTGTTGAACCCGTCTGGACCAGGAGCCTTGTTGGTCGGGAGGGAGCTGATGACGTTGTCGAGCTCAATAGGGCTGATTGGATTGGCTAGGTGATCAAGGCCGTCGAACCTAGGAACCAGGTTGTCCAGGTCGAAGTGCATGACTGGTTCGGAGGAAAACCCCATTTTACTTAAGAAAAACTCCAAGAAGGCCTCAGCCTTGTCTTCCACTGAAGTGACGGGCTTGCCATCGGAGTTGAGGATAGACTGTATCTGATTTCGTTGATGTCGATTCGAGGCCATGCTGTGGAAAAACTTGGTGTTTTCATCACCCAATTGAGTCCACCGCACCGTAAAACGCTTCTTCCAATAGCAGTTCTGGATGCGGAGAAGCCCCGCGATGTGCTTTTGGAGCATATGGTAAGCTGTCCAGAACAATGCAATGCGACAAAGCAAACCCACCTAGATCTTTTCAAATAATCATAAAAAGAACATGAATTTTTTATTTTTTCTGAATTTTTATCATTTTTCTAGCACATTTTTCTTGTTTAAAGCATATAGACGTCCAAGTTGCATATCTGCATCTACGTAAGGAACTAGCTACCAGGCATGTAAAAGATAGCAAAAGCATTCAGCCTACACATGCTAGTTACCAGAAGCAATGGTGATCATTTTTCAATTTTAAAGCATAAAAGCCATGCATATGAGAAATATCAGACATATCATGTGAACTGAAACAGAACATGATCATCGACAAGTAATCAAAAGCATATACTAGCTAGAGCAAGTAAAGCAGATCAATCATATAACATAAGCAAGCTCAAAATGTGATATATGATTATGCATGATATGAACTCACACAAAAAGACTCAAGAAAGAAATAAAGAAGAAAGAAAAAACTAACTTAAAGTATCCTAAAAAGGATACACGACTCCCAAATCCCCTCGCAAACGTTCAAAAGTAGACTGATCTAGGGGTTTGGTAAAAATGTCAACCAACTGCTGATGGGTATCAACATGAACAAGATCAATGACCCCTTTCTCATATTGATCCCTCAAAGAGTGAAAGCGCACATCAATATGTTTAGTTTTTGAATGAAGACAAGGGTTTTTCCCTACACTAATTGCACTGATGCTATCACAAAACAAAGGAACTCTGGAAGGGAAGAACAACCCAAAATCCCACAAAGTAGAAATCATCCAAACCAACTGTGAGCAGTAGCTAGCAGCAGCTACATACTCAGCCTTAGTAGTAGAAAGCGCAACTCCAGATTGTTTTTGAGAAGATCAAGATACAAGTGAAGAATCAAGAAGATGGCAAGTACCGGAAGTCGACTTGCAATCCAGCCGGCACCCACCGAAATCAGCATCGGAAAAGCGAGATAAATCAAGAGATGATGATGGAAAACAGTGAAGACCTAGATCAGGAGCATAAGTAAGGTACCTAAAAATACGCTTGATAGCCTGCCGGTGAGATGCGCGTGGTGAATACTAAAAACACGCGCACACACCCACGGCAAACTGAATGTCCGGTCTCATCATAGTCAAGTATAGCAGCGATCCGATCATCCCTCGACACTCTCTCTCGTTGACCATGACGTCGTTCTCGTCCTTGCCTAGGCCTCCAGATGTACCCATTGGGGTCATCTGAGGCTTCAGCTCTCCACCAAAGTCAAACTTCTTCAGCATGTCCCATGTGTACTTACCCTGGTGGATGAAAATGCCATCCTTGGTCTGCTTGATCTGGAGCCCTAACAAGTACTTGAGCTCACCCATGTGACTCATCTCAAACTCGCTGTGCATCTGCTTAGAAAACTTGGACACAAGCTCATTAGTAGAACCACCAAAAATAATATCGTCCATGTAAATCTGAGGAACCAATAAGTCTGAGCCAACTCTGAGCAAGAAAAGAGTTTTGTCCACAGAACCCATTACAAAACCGTTCCACAACAAAAACCGCATTAGGCAATCATACCAAGCCCTGGGGGCTTGCTTCAGACTGTATAAAGCCTTCTGCAACTTGAAAACATGTCGAGGAAACTTAGGGTTCTCAAAACCGAGGGGCTGCTTAACATAGACCTCCCCCTCTATATACCCATTCAGAAAAGAACTCTTGACATCCATTTGAAAAAGCTTAAAACCTTTAGAAGCAGCAAAGGCCAAAAGAATGAGAATGGACTCAAGACGGGCAATAGGGGCGAAGGTCTCTTCAAAATCAATACCTTATTTTTGGCAAAAACCCTGTGCAACTAGTCAAGCCTTGTTGTGCACCACAACCCCATCTTCACCTTGTTTGTTCCTAAACACCCACTTGGTGCCTATGGTGTTGCATCCAGGTGGTAGCTCAACCAGTGTCAAAACCCGATTACAAACAAAATTTTCAAGCTCTTTTTGCATGGCGTTTATCCAATTTGAATCAGAAAGAGCATGAGAAACATCTCTGGGATCAAAAGTGGCGACAAACACAGACTCAACAAACATAGCAAGAGAACCAACTGAAGAATGTAAGGATCTCTCAATAAGATCACCGATGATGAGCTTTGAGGGGTGATCACGCTGAACTGCTCGGGATCCTAGGTGATCTGACGTCACCTCACCGGAGTCAGCAACTGGCACCTCTGGACTCGGCTGAGAAGTCACCTCACCGGAGTCAGCAACTAACACCTCTAGACTTGGCTGAGGAGGCTCGATCAAAGTAGAAGGAGTGATTAAAGGTCCGTCCTCATCGTCAATCGAAGTCTCAGAAGGTGTGGGGTCTGTAGGCTGTGCAGAGGGCCCACCCTCATCAACAGCAGGAGTTTCATCATCTTCCTCAAAGATGGACTCTCTAAGCTCATCATCACCAGAAAGATCAAATGAAGGAGTCAGCGAAGGCATGGACTCATCAAAAGAAACCTCAGACGTTTCGACAAGCAGCTGAGAGTCGAGGTTCCAAACACGAAAGCCTCGAGAGTGCAAAGCATAACCACGAAAGACTCCATCCCAGCAACGAGACTCAAACTTGTCTAAATGCCCTCCCTTCTCGAGCACAAAACACTTGCAGCCAAACGCTCACAAGTGACTCACCTTGGGCTATCTACCAAAACGCAACTCATATGATGTCTTACCTAAGTTAGCTCTAAGAAAAATGTGGTTGTCTAGATAGCAAGCTGTGTTCATGGCTTCAGCCCAAAAGCGCCTAGGAGTCCTATGCTCATCAAGCATTGTCCTGGCAATCTCGACTAGCGTGTGTGTTGGGGGAAATTACTCCATTTCCAGGGCTTAAAGATTAATCCTTCAAAGGCTGAGGAGAACTCCGAAGCTAGTGAGCAGTTGTTCGAAGTATGAGTCGCCACGCCGAAGGGTGCAGCGGTGCGAAGCCCTGGGGAACCCTCCGAATGGAAGATGGAGGCCTCGATGCCGAAGGACATGATTGATGGGATGTCCAGCTTATCCATCTACCTTGTAGTATTTTACCTTATATAACCTTGTTTATGGTACCGAATAGTTTCCACTATGTCGGTTGTAATCTAGGGGTAAATAGGTCTTTTCCTTATGCTTTTTCACCTATAAATACCCCCCTTTGTACCCTGTAAAAAGGGGGCCAGAACAAGTTATTCATTACACTCATTCGGACCACTTGAGTTATTATCCAATTCGGAGGCTCGAGGTAGTCCTAAAACGCAAACTCCTTGTTTGTCCGTTCTTGATCTCAGAGAACCTGTTGGCGTAACATTTGCACCAACAGTTGGCGCTGTCCGTGGGGAACCAAGTTCTAAAAGCTTGTTCTCTGCTGCTGACTGCACTTCGAAGAGCACTTACGGAGGGAGCCTCGAAGTCTCAAGACTCCGCGCACCCTTCTGTTAAGGGCTTCTTAGTGCAGCCCGAAGGCCTTCACTCGACCTCTCGAGTCGTTCGAAGTCCTCCGTCTCCAAGACCTCTTCGTGGCTAGCTATGCCTCCGAAGCGAAGTCAGGCTTCGGGTCCTCTCCGAAGGTCCCCTAGGACCATAGGAGCCGGACCCTCGGCTACTCCGGCGATTCCTGCCGAGGCTGCTGGGCGTCGAGCACCCCGAGGCCCTCGAGCTCCTCCTACGGTGCTTCAGACCGATTACGTTAGCTCCCGAGACCCGGAGGTGCCCTCCGACAAAGACGAAGACCTTCTTGAAACCGAGGCTACGCAACTAGCCAGGCTTCAGGAGGAAGTAGCCAGGTGGAGGCAAGAGGCCGCCGATCGCCTCCGCACTCAAGCTTCCACCGAAACTCCAGAAGGGCCTCAAGACGGTGGTACCCACAATCTCCCATAAGTTATCCAAGTCCCGGAGGAGGCCGAGAATGCATCCTTCGATGACGAGTCTCCATTACATTCGGATTTACAAAGAGTGCCTTTCGACCCCAGATTCAAGGCCTCGAAATTGCACAAGTACTCCGGGGGGTCGGACCCCGGAGAGTTCGCCCGCTCATACGCCCTGGCAATAGAAGCGAGTGGAGGGGTGCGAAGCACTATGGCAAAATGCTTCCCCCTCGCCCTCGAAGGCGTGGCACTTCGCTGGTTCTAGTCCCTGAAGCCAGGATCGACTAGTTCTTGGGAGCAGCTGAAGAAGAAATTTGTGAACAACTTTCAAGGCACCTTCGTGGCCCCGATGTCCACAGGAAGTTTGTTCCAGGTGAAGCAGCGGGTGGGAGAAACACTCCGGGAGTACTTCACGTGCTTCGCCCACACCAAATCACAGATTAAGGGCCTGTCTACCTCTTCGGTAGTCGATGCTACCCGCGAAGGGGTGCTAAACCCCGACCTCCTCAGCAAACTCCATCGGAAGCCGGTGAAGTCTGTGGCACAGCTAATGGCATACTTTGAATAGTATGCCAAGGCGGAGGAAGGCTGTCTTCGGCGAGCTGAAGCACCATCGCCCACCCTCCGGGAAGTCAAAAGGGAGCCCGAAGCCTCCGCTCCCCTACAACCTCCACAAGACAACCGCTTCAACGAATACAAGCGGGGGAAGAAGCCTTTCCGTTCGGAGGTGCTAAGCATTGCACCTTCTGTCCCGAAGGCACCTGCCAATTTCCAGCAGGCGCAGAACTTCAAGGCTGGAGCACCGAAGCCTCAAGAGAGAGCGCCTGGCAGACGCCAGAGTTTTTTCTGCTGCGTGCATGGCGATAATAGGAGCCATGACACGAAGGACTGCAAGTCGGTGTTAACCCTTCGGGGTGAATACCTAGGACGAAGTGCGGGGCGGGGTGCTTCGGATCGAGCCCCACCATCGGCACGGTCAGAGCCTGTACAAGCTGTGGCCCGAGCCGGTGCCCTTGAAGCCCCCATGCGGTTGCCGGTGGCCAACATTATGCCACCACCAAAGCAGGAAGACCCGCAGGACCGCGGCAAGAGAGTGGTCCTACCCATCTCCGGAGGGGGGACCCTCGGAAGCATGCCCAAAAGGCAGCGGCGCGAGTACGTCCGTGAAGTCGGGCACATTGGAACCTCGAGTTCCGCCGAAGCGATGCCAGAGTGGTCCCACGTACCGATCTCATTTACCGCCAATGATGCGGTGGGGGTGAAGTTCCCCCATGCTGACCCATTGGTCATTTCTGCTGATATAGCAGGAGTGGAGGTCCGAAGGATCCTAGTAGATGGTGGGAGCTCCGCAGACATACTCTTTGTCCAGGCCTTCGATCAGATGTGCATACCTCGGAAGCATCTACTCCCAGCAGCTTGGCCACTTCAAGGGTTCTCAGGACCGCCTCTCGATGCCCTCGGCCAAATAGGCCTCGAGGTTGCCTTCGGAGAGGGGCCTTTGGCCTGAGTAGAAGAGGTGATCTTCGACGTGGTCGACGCTCCATATGCTTACAATGCAATCTTCGGCCGAGGGATGTTGAACCAGTTCGGAGCTATAGCGCACCATAATTATCTTTGTCTCAAAATGCCCACGCAAGGCGGAGTGCTTACCATTTCAGGAGACCAAGCTGTAGCCCGGAGGATGGAGTATGGCCATGGGCAACCGTTGGATCCCCGGCAAGTGCATAATGTGGTGGAAAGCATCGAAGAAGTGCCGGAGACCTCGAACCATTCGAAGGGACCCTCGCTCAAGCCAAGCCCGGAGGGTGATGTCGAAACAAGAATTATTTCAAAAGATGGCAAAGAGTATCCAGTGCAGTTCAGCAGAGGGCTATCCCCGGAGATAGCTACTTCGCTAGAAGAAGTCGTCAGGCAAAATCTGGACGTCTTTGCTTGGACCGACGAAGACATCACCGGGGTCGATCGAAGCATAATCGAGCATAGTCTGCTCGTCAATCCGAAGGCCAGGCCAGTACGCCAGGGGCTCCGCAAGCTGTCAGTAGAAAGAGCAAGCCTCGCCAAAACCGAAGTAGAAAAATTGTTAAGAGCTGGCATCATCAGAGAGGTAGCCCATACCGAGTGGTTGGCTAACCCTGTTTTTGTAAGGAAGAAGGATTCGAACAAATGGCGCATGTGTATTGACTTCACTTCATTAAATAAAGCATGCCCGCGAGACCCCTACCCGATGCCCCAAATAGATCAGCTGGTAGATTCCACAGCCGACTCCGAATTGCTAAGTTTCCTTGACGCTTACTCCGGATATCATCAAGTATGGCTGAAACGTGAAGACGAAGCCAAGACAAGCTTTATAACTCCTTCTGGAGTATTTTGTTATGTAAGAATGCCTTTTGGGCTGCGGAATGCCGGAGCCACCATTTCTCGTTTAATAGCTAAAGCTCTAGGTCATCAGATAGGCCGGAATGTCGAGGCCTATATGGATGATATTGTAATAAAAAGTGCTCAAAAGCACCAGCATAGCCTAGATCTAGCTGAAACATTTGAGAGCCTCCGAGCATGTGGAGTACGCCTCAACCCAGAAAAATGTATATTCAGAGCACAAGCAGGAAAACTGCTAGGGTACTTAGTTTCGAGCAGGGGAATCGAAGCTAGCCCAACACAGATAAGCGCACTGCAAAGGATGGCTCCGCCAGAGAATTTGAAGCAAGTTCAGAAGCTAGCAGGAAGGCTCGCAGCTCTTAGCAGGTTCTTGGCCAGGTCAGCAGAGCGGAGCCTCCCAATTTTCAAAGCACTAAAGGGGTCCGAAAGCTTTCAGTGGACACCGGAGTGCTAGAAGAGCTTCGATGATATAAAGGCATACCTCGGAAGATTATCAATTTTAACCGTTCCACTTCCAGAAGAAACATTGCTCCTTTATCTTGCAGCAACAAGTTCAGCGGTGAGCGCTGTATTGGTCCGAGAAGTTGAGCTCAAAGAAAAGCTAGTCCAGAACCCGGTTTATTTTGTGTCGGAAGCATTATCCGGAGCTAAAGTCAGATACTCCGAACTCGAGAAGTTTGCTTATGCCCTAGTAATGGCCTCGCGAAAGCTAAGGCATTATTTCTTGGCGCATAACTTGATCGTCCCTACATCGTATCCTCTGGGGGATATGCTCCGAAACAAAGATTCTACGGGCAGGGTTGGAAAATGGGCGGTCGAGCTGGCACCCTTCGGAATCTCCTTCACGGTGAGAACAACTATTAAATCTCAAATTATAGCCGACTTTGTAGCAGAGTGGACTCCATCTGCTATTTGGACCCCGGAAGAATTCTCCGAAGGTTTTTGGACAATATTTTCTGACGGAGCTTATCAAGCATCAGGTGCCGGAGCAGGGGCCGTCATCATATCACCATCGGGGCAGAAGGCCATGTATTTTGCGAGGCTCAACTTCAGAACCACTAATAACATTGCCGAGTATGATGGAATCTTGCTAGGCCTCCGAAAGGCTAAAGCACTCGGAGCTGCAAGAATAGTGATTAAGACAGATTCCCAAGTCGTCGCAGGGCATGTTGATAAAAGTTTTCAAGCAAAGAATCCACATCTAGCACAATACCTTGAAGAAATCCGCAAGGCCGAAGCAGCATTCAAAGGATTTATAGTTCGAAGTATCCCTTGGGCAGAGAATCAACTTGCAGATATTCTTGCAAAAGCTGCAGCAGGGGCGGTGGACCTCCCGAACGGTGCTTTCTACGAAGAACTACCGCAGCCAGCAGCTGTTCAAATACCCTCTTCGGAGGTACTGTGCATCCCAATTACAGATTGGCGGACTCTGATAATGAACATGTTGTAAAGTAGCATAAACCCTCCCGAAGGTCCAGAAGCCCGAAGGTTGCAAGCAAGAGCCCGAAATTACAAGCTTATTGATGGAATGTTATACAAGGCTGGAGTGTGTTCACCTCTACTTCGATGCATCTCACAGCCCGAAGGTCAAGACATACTTCAGGACATCCACGAAGGCTTGTGCGGAGGTCATTTAGCCCCTCGTGCGCTAGCAGGCAAGACGCTTCGGCAAGGGTTTTATTGGCCAACTATAGTAAGAGATGCGGAGGAACTAGTTCGAACATGCCAAGGCTGCCAGTGGATGAGCAGACGAAGCCATCGCCCGCCAGCTCAGCTTCAAGTTATTGCCCCAGTCTGGCCAATGGCTAGATGGGGCATGGACCTCATAGGCCCTTTCCCAATGGCAAAAGGAGGCTTGAAATTTGTGGTAGTGGCAATCGAGTATTTCTCAAAATGGGTTGAAGCGGAGCCATTAACAGCTATCACCTCGAGGAATGTGCAAAGATTTTTCTGGCAGAATATTATATGCAGGTTCGGAGTTCCAAGAGAGTTGACGGTGGATAATGGAACCCAGTTCGAAGCTGACACTTTCCAAACATTTTGTGAAGAACTGGGCATTAAGTTGTGCTTCGCGGCGGTGTGACATCCACAGTCCAACGGAGCCGTTGAGCGAGCCAACGGGAACATTCTCTCCGGGCTGAATCGCCGAATCGTTGGATTGTCCAAGGGGCTATGGGTCGAAGAGCTCCCCAAAATCTTGTGGTCCATTCGAACCACTCAAACCAGGTCAATAGGTTTCACACCATTTAGATTGCTCTTCGGAGATGAGGCCATGACTCCTACGGAGCTCAGAGGTGGATCGCTTCGCGTAGTTCAACTTGGGGATGAAGATGACAGGAGCACTTCGCTGGATTTGTCAGAAGAAACAAGGCTTCGAGCTGTCGCCAACCTGACTAAGTACCAGGACCACACCAAAACATGGTATGACCTGAAGGTAAAGCTAAATGAGTTAAAGCCTGGTCATCTAGTGTTGCGAAGTGTAATAGCTCCGGGGAAGCTAGGAAACAAATGGGAAGGACCATATGTTATCCTACGCTCAGGACGTCCCGGATCGTTTAAATTAGCTAATTTAGAAGGAGAAGAATTGAAGCATGCATGGCATGCAGAGCACCTTAAGCGTTATTTTGCTTAGGGGCCCCTTGTAATCACTTGTAAAACTTTCCTTTCTATGAATAAAGATAAGGGTCAAATTTTGTTTGCTCTTCGAATATCCCTTACTCCTGATGGACGCATCGGGAGGACGGGGATGCTTGTAGAGCCAAGCATTTTTCCCAAGACCCAGGCAGCTGCCTTCGAACCATTGGTTCAGAGGCTCCATTGCCACCCTACGGATTCCAGGCTCCGGCTTGTTAGGATCCGTAGAAGAGTCTAATGACTTTAAAGAAAAACAGACTTTCGGCCTCTGGGTGCGAAACATCTGTAAAAGAGCCGAAGGTGGCCACCTTATGGATTCCAGGCTCCGGCTTGTTAGGATCTGTAGAAGAGTCTAAGGACTTTAAAGAAAAACAGACTTTCGGCCTCCGGGTGCGAAACATCTATAACAGAGCCGAAGGTGGCCACCCTACGGATTCCAGGCTCCGGCTTGTTAGGATCCGTAGAAGAGTCTAAGGACTTTAAAGAAAAACAGACTTTCGGCCCCCGGGTGCGAAACATCTGTAACAGAGCCGAAGGTGGCCACCCTACAGATTCCAGGCTCCGGCTTGTTAGGATCCATAGAACAGTCGAAGGACTTTAAAGAAAAACAGACTTTCGGCCTCCGGGTGCGAAACATCTATAAAAGAGCCGAAGGTGGCCACTCTACGAATTCCAGGCTCTGGCTTGTTAGGATCCGTACAAAAGTCTAAAGACTTTAAAAACGAACAGATTTTTAGTCCTCGAGCGCGAACTATCTGTACAAGAGCCGAAGGTGGCCAAAGTATGGATTCCATGCTCCGGTTTTGTCAAGATCCGCGTAAAAAAAAATTATTAATAAGAGGAAATCCGCGAAGTGGTACTGCTAAAAGTACAAATGACAAGTGTAAATTCGAAGCATTCGGTTGTTCGGAGCATTATTGTGCCTAGCGAACCCTTTTCTATAGTAAAGGCTCCACCACCCACAAGGGGGGTCGGAGGATAGGAGTCACACAGCGTACTTTCGAAGCATTTCACATTAAATCATTATACTTTTACATCAAGAAAAGTTTTGGTCCAAGCCTAGGAAAAATCGAAGACCCTGTCGACATCTAGAGCTACTCCTCCGGCTACTCTGCCTTTCGGAGCTCGAAGCTGTCGGCTTGGCCCTCTTCGTTTGAGCACTTCTCTTCTTCTTGGAGGCTCGTAGTTTCTTTTGATCTTCTTGAAGCTCCGCCCATGTCAGGAGCCTTTCAGAGTTAGCCTCCGCAGGGTCTTCGGCCCGGTACTCTAAGTCGGACCAGTCAATAGGTTCGGAAGACGAAGATCCCTCTGCCTTCTCTTCCTCTTTAATATAAGCTAAGACATCTTGGCAAACTTCGAGGGTGATTTCTCCTCCGTCTCCACGAGGAACAGAAAAGTGGGAACGGCGGTAAGGCCTCAAGTCCTCGAGGTTTGCCCACTCCTTTCGGAGCTCGTCGGTAATTTCCAAAAGTACGAAGTCAGGGCTCGAAGGGCATGACAAAACCTAAAAAAGAGAGCAGAACACCCAAGACAAATTTTTGTTTATGGTTTTTTCATTAATAAACAGAGGCTTTACAAGGCTTTGTGTACATAATAACCCTAAGTGGCTAGACCTGCGGGTCGGTTGGCGGAGCAGGAACCGAAGGGGCTGGCGAAGCAGGAAGCGGTGGCCTTGTATGCGCCTGCTTCTGCCGACGGGCCTCATCAATCCAAGCTTTAGCTGCGACCTTGTGGTCCGTCTTCCATGTCGACCGGAAGGCTTCCCAGGCCGAAGCCACATCCGAAGATGGCCGCAGCAAGTCATCGGATGCGAAGCCTCCAGGGGTCAAACCCCCGACTGAGCTGAGGGGGATCCGAAGAGACTCAAGGTGACGAAGAACCCCAATGCCGGCACACTGTCCGGAGATCTCTCCGTACCGAATGCCGGAGTTCATCACCAACGACGAAGCCACTTGGATCCTCGTCAGCTTTCGGTCAAGGGGCTCGTGGGTCGCAGCAGAAGACGAAGGGCACATAGTGCCGAAGTACTCCAAGGTACCCTGAAGAGCCTCCAAGGTACGGTCCGCAATGCCGGAGTTCTTCTTCTCCGCTGTTTCCAGCCCCGCAGCAGTCGCAGACACTTCGGCCACCTGGAGCATTAAAGAGCTCTTATGGGCCATCGCCTGGCTGAGAGCCCCCTGGAGCTCCACCAACTGCGCGCTCGAAGTAGCAGCCTCTTGGCGGAGTCTTTCAACTTCCGCCCGAAGGACGACGCACTCGGCCTCGACCTCTTGGGCAGACGAGCGAAGGGCGTCGCTGTCTTGTCGCGCCACCCGGAGGGCTTCGTCAGACGCCGCCCTAGCCCTCCGTTCATCAAGGATCTCTTCCTCCAGCCTGAGGGATCTCTCGGTGGAGTCGTTAAGGGCCGTCTAGAGGGTGGTGACCTTCCGTTTAAGTCGATTAACCTCGACCTCGTTGGAAGTCGCTGCCGCTCTAGCAAGGACAAATTGCTGCAAAAAGAACAAGTAAGTACTGAAGTATTTATGGTCACTAATGCGAAGCAGCTATGGTGTCTTTTCATACCTGAAGGGCAGCCCTTTCGAGGGCTGAGTTGAGTGACGAAGCCCTGGCCTCGCTCAAGACGGAGACCAAGTCCGAATTGGCGATATCCTGGCTTCTCTCTGCCAGGGGCTTCATGAGTTTCCGGAGGCCACTCCGATGCTCCAAGAACGGAGCCAGCAGAGGAAGCCAAGACAAAGCTTGAAGATCATCCGCTGCGGCCTCGTCCTCCGAATTGCCGACGGAGGTCGCGGCCTGGCCAGGAAGAAGGCCGGGGCTAGATATGCTCTTGCCCCTCCCCGGTACAAATGAGGCCGAAGCAGGGACACTCCGATCGTCGGCAGCTACCCCTTTGACCAGAACCGCAGCGGCAGAGCAACCTCGGTGGTTGGGGCTGCCACTACAGGGGTGACCTCCGTCGCCAAGTTTGTCTCGGCAGGCGCATCATCCGCTCCAACGGACGCATTCTCCATCGTCAAGCTCGGAGCGTCCGAAGGCATGGGGGGGGGGGTCCGCTCGAGCAACAGCCTCCGAAGGCGCAGGAGCTTCGGACGTCACCGAAGCATCGACACCCGTAGAGGTACCTACTTCAATAACAAAATTAATATGCATATTTCCAGAGATAGTGTGCAGGCATTGATTAAAAAAGGGGGAGCTCCGGAAAGTACCTCTGGGAGCCTCGTGGGGTAGGATTGCTGGATCCTCCAGGACCTCGTACATCTAAAGGATGTCGGCGAAGTCATCCCCCGAGGTCCTGCCCCCAACATTTCCTGCCGGAGCCGCGTTTTCCTCCGTAACCGCCCCGGGTGTAGGCAAGTTGGGAGTAGAGGAACCCGACTCCACTTGCACGACGACGGGAGCAGGGGGGACCTCCCCTAGGTCTTCGTCATCGTTTAGGAGATAACTCTCGAAGGCCTCCGCTGTTTGGGCGTCGGAGTCCTCTATCTCTTCGGAGGCTGAGCTCTGAGCACCCGGAGACGAGGCAGACGAGGCAGACGTCAACTACGAAGGGGGCTTCGCCACTTTCTTCTTCCTGGGCGGCTGCTTGCCGGTTTTCTTGGATTGTTCGGCAGTGGCTTTCCTTTTGCGAGCAGCCACGCCGGTTGGGGCGAAGTCAGGCAGAGGGGGGGGCTCCATCCCGAGAGCTCTCCACACTCTGTTGGAGCGCTCCCAGCATCCCACCAGCTCTAGCCTTTTTTGCCTCTCGGTCACCGAAGGGGCTCCGAGAACTCGTTCGGTGGCCCGAACTATGTCCTCCGGAGCCAATGCCAGAGGCGCCGCTGAAAGAAAAAGGTATAAAATTATGAACATAATTGTTTTCTTCATCTAATATGATGCTGCAGGGAATAGTCTTACCTATGTTTCGGAGATCCCCCTCCGAGGCCTGTGGAAACACGATCGGCCAGTTAGCTCCGAGGGGAGGGATCCGAAGGGCAATGAACTCTTTGGCCAGATCGCGCAAACTCAAGCGGCGAGCCACCGAAGTAAGCAGCCCTAGCCTCGTCGAGAGCAGGCTAGGGTTCGGAGAGATGTCCGCCTCCTTCCGGAACCAGATCTCCTAGAGAGGACCAGCGAGGGGGGAGTCCTCTCCGACTTCGGCGTAAAACCACCGAAGTATCCAGTTTGTATACCACCTGTCATTTATGGCCTTTGTAGGGAAATGAAGGGCATGCTCCCTCCGTAGCTGGAAATTGATGCTGCCAAAGGCTATGGTCACCTTGGAGTCCCCAAGCCCATCTTGTGGCTTCGGCTGGCATATAGCTTCATGGGTCGCGGCGAAGATCTCGGAGCGTCCTTCGCATCCCTCTGCCCGGAGCACCAATTCGAAGATGGCTAAGCGCGCGATGGCATTGGGAGACAGCTGAGGCAGAGTTATGTGGAACAAGTCCAGTACCACCGCCAAGAAGTCCACGGCCGGCAGCCCTAAGCCTGCTTCGAAGAACGCTTCGAAGACCACCACCTCCCCGCTTCGCGGCCTCGGAGTTGATTCTGGCCCGGGGACCCGAGTCCTCAGTCCAGCGTCCAGCTTTCCTTCCACGGCTTCTTCAATAGATTCGGCGGTGCTAACGGATTGACCGATGAGGAAGCTTTGGGCGATCTTCTTCTTGGAAGGCGGACGGAGCCCCCGAGGATTCTTGGGCCAAGCGCCGCTCGAGGTCCCCGCCATTGCCGCCGCTGCCGAGGCAGCCCACGCCTGCCTCTGCGCTAGGGTGTTGGCTGCTGCCGGAGTGGTGTGGCTAGTTCTCGCCATCGCGGTTGAGTGGTCAAGAGGTTGGAAGATTGGGGGAAAGTGAATCGCGAATAATGGATGCGGTAAAAAATCTCGGTTAATCCCTGTCTTTCCCTTTTATAACCGCACGTCCAGTGCTACTCTTCGATTGTTTTCACACTGCAGGTTCGGCTTCTGTCGCCGACAAGTGGGTCCGGTAATTGGAACGGTGAGCAACCACTGTAAAAATTGACCGTTACCTTTTTGCAGAGTGTAACGGCTACTCGCGCTGTAACGGCTACCATCAAACGGCGCTCCACGACGTTTGCACTCCGAGACCGTTCCCTTCCCAACGTGCGTTCCCATTGCATCAAGAACCCGAAGGGGGAGGTTCGAACGCGTTGAGCTCAGAGTCTTCGGCTAAGTTGCAACATGCCCAAATCCTCTTTAAGCCTCAAAAAATAGAAATGTTCCTTCCGTATACTGCCTTCTTCCTAAACAGGTTAACTGTAGAGAGGCGTATTCGAGGGGCTACTGTTGGGGGAAATTACTCCATTTCCAGGGCTTAAAGATTAATCCTTCAAAGGCTAAGGAGAACTCCAAAGCTAGTGAGCAGTTGTTCGAAGTATGAGTCGCCACGCCGAAGGGTACAGCGGTGCGAAGCCCTGGGGAACCCTCCGAATGGAAGATCGAGGCCTCGAAGCCAAAGGACATGATTGATGGGATGTCCAGCTTATCCATCTACCTTGTAGTATTTTACCTTATATAACCTTGTTTATGGTACCGAATAGTTTCCACTATGTCGGTTGTAATCTAGGGGTAAATAGGTCTTTTCCTTATGCTTTTTCACCTATAAATACCCCCCTTTGTACCCTGTAAAAAGGGGGCCAGAACAAGTTATTCATTACACTCATTCGGACCACTTGAGTTATTATCCAATTCAGAGGCTCGAGGTAGTCCTAAAATGCAAACTCCTTGTTTGTCCGTTCTTAATCTCAGAGAACCTGTTGGCGTAACATTTGCGCCAACAATGTGGTTCTTTCGTTCAACAACGCTGTTCTGTGGGGGAGTGTAAGGGGATGAGAACTAATGATCAAGACCCTGATCACTACAAAAGCTGACGAACTGAGAGTTCTTAAACTCAGAGCCATTGTCCAAACGAATTGCTCGCATCTGACCATTGTTCTCGTTCTTCAACTTCAAAATTAGGTCATGAACAAACTAAAAGCCTCATCCTTAGACTCTAGAAAGTAACCCCACGAGAATCGAGAAAACTCATCAACTATCAGAAGCGCGTACCACTTCCCACCGACTGAGCATACTCGAGCTGGACCAACTGTATCCATGTGTAACAGCTCTCCCGGGTACGAAGTCATCACCTGAGTCACAGGTGCGTGAGAAGCGACAACCATTTTCCCATGACGATAGGGATGGCAAACTAGATCCTTCTCCATCTTCAGCTTAGGCAATCCTCGGATAAGGTCCATAGAACTCAATCTGACAAGCAGATCAAAGCTCAAATGACCTAACCTCCTATGCCACTTCCAGAGCTCAAAGGAGGATCTAGCAATCAGACAACGAGAAGGGCCAGAAGAACTAGAGAACTCAATACATAAAACCTAACAGAAGGGTAAGATCCAACAAACTAAAGATCCTATAGAATCAAAAACAGAAGACATGCCCTTCTTAAAGTGAACCTCTAAACCATCCTCAAGAAGTTGCGAAACAGAAATTAAATTAAAATTCAAGTTTCCAACTAAAGCAACATTCTTCAAAGAGAAATAATCAGAGATGCGAATCGACCCAATACCTTGTACCTTCCCTTGACCACTGTTCTCTTAAGTGATGTATTCCTTGGAGCTCGGGGGAGAGAGGCTGGAGAACCATCTGCGGTGTCCCGTCATATGGCGAGAACATCCTGAATACATTATCCACATGTCCTCTAGTCCTCGATCCTACAAGATCAATGGTCATGAGTGGGAGCAAATGGTCCGACACCAGGTTTAGCAAAAGAGCTAAACCAGTGTCGAGTCATCTGCTCGTAAGTAGGAAAGAAAAAGGAATCATATGAGTCTGGACCAAAATGCGGCTCAAAGCTCAGTCCTTTGTTCTGCCTAAAATCACAGCCACAAGGTCCAAAACCGTATCCATGACGATCTGGAGCTCTACCGGAACAAAAACCACCCTCTGGAGCACGGTCATGAAAGTCGTCTCCTCTACCACCACCTACACGACGTGGCCTAGCCTCTAGCCTCTCTCCACGTTGAGGGACTCTCTGTCTACCACCTTGCTGGTAGAACTGCTCCTGCCCACCTCAAGCTCTCTCTGCTCTCTCAACCCGCTTCCTCCTGAAGCAAAACTCCTCAAGATGCCCGTCTCTCTAACAAAACTCATAGTGGGATGTGGTTGAGGCTTGGGATTCTTAGGCTTCGTGGTGTTGGGTGTAGAATCTTTAGTGTGAGAGGGTCCAGGTAAAGAGTCAAGAGAAGTGTGGAGAGGTTTAGGCTTTGGGATCTAGATTTGCTTCTTGGGTGGAGATTTAGGTTATTCTTGGAATACTCCATCCTTGGGCTGACTAACCTTAAAAGACTTGGTAGAGTGAGTCTTGGGATATCTCTGTTCAGGAGTCATCTTACTCCACTCCACCGCTCAGCTAATGGCACTCTCAAAATGAACCTTGGTATAGGTGTAACCTACCCCAAACCCATCCTGCCTCTTGAACTGCTAGATCATCATGCCAAGCTGTGGTTCTCTAGCACTAATCCAACTCAGGATCTGACGGAGGTAAAAGTTATCGTTCTGAACATCAGCTAGCTCCTCTCTCAAGGAAGCTAACACCTCCACCTGAGAAAAGTAGATCTCACACTCTCTATCAACTTCAACAGACTTCTCAGCTTTTAGCTTGATCAGCTCCAGTCTGAGGGACAAGCAGTTCTCACAAACAGTGGGTGGAACTGACAAGGTATCAAGCTCTAGCTTAGTCTGCTCTAGCTCAGCTCTCACTCCAGCTAACTCTGCCACCTGCTCATCACTCTTGGCTCTCAGCTCAGCTATACTAGCTAAATGGGATGGGCAGTCTACACAAGGCATGACGACAGTGGCATGAGCATTTTTCAGCTCCAGCTGAGCGCTTTCAAGCTCAGTGGCCCTAGTGTCTCTCTCATCTACTCTCTCCGTGTACCTGGACTTCAGAGTCATCAGGTCACACAAAAAAACCTCATAGTTAGGGCACTCACTACTACCACCTAAGCAAGGGGAAGAGGACTGACTCTCAATCTTGCCATTTGCCATGGCAAGCTCACTCTCAAGCTCATCTATCCTCTTTTTAGCCCCTATAAGTAGTTTCTCCTGATACTTCAACTCCTGACGATTCTGTTCTAGTAAATTAACAACTTCTTGTTCATAGGAAGATACCTTTTCATCGTCGTCGTCGTTGGAGTTGTCGGAGGAGCCCTTTTCTTCCTTATCCACAAGAGCCATTGAACAAAATCTCTTGCGGGGTCTTCGGCTGTGACGCGAGCGACTCTTCGGCTTTTCCCCGAAGGCCATGAAGAAGAGGCACACCGGATCGTCCCTGTCCTTCCCCTTCCTGATCACGATCTCTTCATTACTTGAACTTGAAGACGAGGAGGAAGGCGAAGACCTCTTGGAGTAGCTTTTCTCCATCTCGGCGAAGAAGGCCTTGTCTCGCTTCTTGTTCTCATGCCGGTAGTCCTTCAGAGCCCTTTGAAAGAATCTTGTCTTGGGCTTGCCCTTTGTGAAAGTGGAGTTGTCGTGCTTGCCGGAGTCGTAGGTGCTACTGCCGGTTCCCTTCTTATAACTCTTTCGCTTGGGGCAGTCAGCGATGAAATGACCTGGATCACCACACTCAAAGCATCCAGATTTTGTGCCGTCTCTTTTAAGCATTCCTTTATCATAGACACGGCGTAGCCGGTTGTTAAACAAACACAGATCCTCATCTCCTAGCGAATCAAGCTGATCCTCGGAGATAGACATCAAAGAAAACGTAGTACAACTCAAAGCAGTAGGATCAACAGACAGTGTCGCAAGGGCCAGAGTTTTTGAGCCAGAACCAATGAGATTTGATCTCAACTGGATATCAACCTCTGAGGCCTTGAGCTTACTAAAAAGCTCTACGACAGTCAAGGTATCATAGGCGGTGCTCTCAATGATAGAAGAAACCTTGATCTCCCAAATCATAGGGTCCAAGGTATGAAGAACCTTGAGCGCTTGTTTATGATCTGAGACCAGCTGATCACGATTGACCTTGTTGGCCCGAAGCTTGTTAATGATCATTTAAAAATGACCAAACAAAGCCTCAACAGTCTCACCCGGCTTCTATGAGAAATTTTCATACTCGCGCCGGGAGGTCTGATAGAGCCTAGCCTTGACATGAGCTGTCCCCTCATGGTGTGCTTGGAGAGTAGCCCAGATCTCTCGTGCAATGTCTAGATGGCTAACACACTCAAACTCGCTGGGACCTAGACCAGGAAATAAAATGTTCACCGCTTTGCTATTGTTCTGATGCTGGGCAATTATATTAGGAGAAGTGCGCTCAACAACAAGAAGTATAGTAAAAGTAGCGTGAGCACAAATATCCCAAATGTCCGAGCTCTGGCTCATGAGATAGGCTCGCATGCGACTCTTCCAATAAGTGTAGCCAAAAACTTCAAGGGACGGGATTTTACCAGAGGAAGTCATGATCACTACCTGGGTTTAGAACCGGTTAAGGTATGGGAAAACCCTAACCTCGCTCTGATACCACTTGTAGGACCGAAAGTAGCGACCAGAGGGGGGTGAATGGGCGCCTAAAAATTCTTTCGAATAAATGACCTAAACCCAACACCTACGCACCTTGACAGACAAACAACAGTAACAAAGCAGATCACAGGTACTAAAAGTTGTCTAGCCTAAAAATGACTGGTGTCCTAAATAAAATGATAGTTAAAACTAAGCTAAACCAAATAAAAATAATTGCAGGAAATAAAAATGTGTTCTAAAAAATATTTAATGGTATAAGGAAAAATACCTAAATATATCAATAAATATTCAGATTGCAGTCTAAAAATAAAATACTAATCAAATGAATAAAACATGGATCATAGAGAAATTAATTTAGAAATAAAACTAATATATTGCACGTAAATCTAGAATAAAAAAATATTACTACGACTAATAATTTTTTATTTTTATACAAGCAGACTAAAAAATACTTAAATAAATAATATGCGAGTACTAATAAGATTTTAGCAGATAAAAAATTTAACTATGAAATTTCTACCCGGATTTGCATGCTAATCAAAAATAGATAATTATTGATTTAATTAAAACTAACTGAAAAATAGGGGATTAGATTAATCTTACCTGTGTTCGTCGTTGCTTGATTTCCGCCTGCATGCCCATGCGCTGACGCCAAAAGCTGCTGTCGGCTACGTGCGCCGTGACGTGCTGTAGGCTGCTGTTACGTCGGATGGGGAAAGCTGGTGTCTCGGCTACTATGCACTGATCTCCGTGCCACAAAATTTCTATCGTGCGTCACCGCGTGCGCGAGACGTTCTCTGCCGCGGCTGCTACTTCACCGCATCGGTGGGTCCCACGCGTGGCAGCGGCTAGGGGCTGCGCACTAGCCTTGCATCCGCTGCGCGCTGCGCAGGCTCAGCGGCGCCTTGGCTGCTGCGCCTAGCCCATGCTAGGTGCTGCTAGCTGCCGGCTGGTTTCCTGCTCTCTGCCTTATGTGCTACTGCTACACGACTGCCCTTGCGTGCTACACGGCACTGCTGTAGAAAGCAAAAACGACGCTGGCGGGTCCCACACACGCGTTGATGGCTTGGCGTCATGGATGTTGCGCTATGCCAAAGTCGGTTGCACCCCGGCTGCCTAAAAGATGAAATACGACAGCGCAAATTGAAACCGGGAAAAAAATTGGTGGCGGCGAATTTTTGGACTGTAGATTGATTATTGAAAAACAGTCAACCCTAAACCTAGGGGGTTGGGTCCTATTTATAGGCAACCCACTAATAAAGGGAAAAGACTATTTTACCCCTAGGGTAAATTACACTGACTCTAAAATAAAATTCGAAATTACTAAAACGTCCTTATAATATTCAACTGACTCCAATAACAAATACTGTGGACTCAAATACTGAATATTAAAATCCTAAATAAAGATAATCATCGGTTGTTAGTTTTGCACCGAAACTGACAAAGCGTGCACCGTCTTCGCACCGGGTACCTGGATTGGGCCGACCCGATTCCGCAGCTTCCTCAGCCCGGCAATCACTCGCCGCCCGTGTACCTGAGTCAAACCCGGTCAATAGACCAGTGGATCCTCTGCCGCTCCTAGCCCATGTACTCGGATTGGGCTAGCCTGACTCCGCGACTCTTCTGCCCGGCTATCGCTCGCTGCCCGTGTACCTGAGTCACACGCGCCCCAGACACGGCAGGTCTTCACGTCTCCTCTTTGACTTTTGTTGACAATCACTCATCACATCTGGAGCCATAAGACCCATGCTCTTCAACATGGTTCCTCAGGCTTGATCACCGAGGACGAATAGGACCCCTTCTGGAGTCGGCATCTTGAGGCACAGATAGTTGTGGTGTGCAACGGCCTCGAACCAGTTGAGCATACCCCTTCCGAAGATGGCGTTGTAGGCGTAGGGGGCGTCAATGATGTCGAAGATGACATCCTCGGATCGTGAAAGGAGACCCTCTCCGAAGGGCAGCTCCAGGCCTATTTGACCAAGGGCGTCGAGGGGTGGCACTGCAAAACCTTGGAGCAGCCAGTAGGCAGGAAGCAGGTGCTTCCTGAGATGCAGAGCTGGTCGAAGGCCTACACGAAAATCATGTCAGCAGAGCTACCTCTGTCGACCAGAATGCGACACACCTCTATGCCAGTGACGTTAGCCTTGATAACGAGGGGGTCGGTGTGCGGCAACTTGACGCCGACCGCATCGCTAGCGGTGAAGGAGATGGGGTTGGACCACTCGGGAAGCGTGGTGGAGGTGGAAGTCCTGATGTGCCCGACTTCTCGAACGTACTCCCTTCACTGCCGCTTTGACATGCTTCTCATGCCCCCCTCCAGATATGGGCAGCACCACGTGCTTCCCTCGGTCCGACCCGTCTTCGAGCTTTGGAGCTGAAAACTTGCCGGCCTCCGGGAGGTGCCTTGGTGCCCCTGGTTCATCGTTCCACCCAACAACCTGGATGGATTCAGTGCTGTGGGTAGAGGATGACTTGTCAGAGGACCCCCGCCCGGAGCTTCACTCGAGGTAGTCATTCTGGAGGGCAAGGATGGTCCGGCAAGAGTCAGTGTCCTGGCGTCGGTTCTCGCCGTGGACGCTATAATGAAAAACGAAGCTCCCGATCAAGGGGGTCTTTGCGGATGGCTTCGAGTGTGAGGGGCGGCCTCCTCCTGGGCATGCTGCAACTTTGCGGGTTTGGGCCCAAGGGGGGCGATGCTTAGTACCTCCCCTTGGAAGTGCTTCCGCTGCTGTCATGAATCACGATGACTAGGATCTGCTGGAATGGGGGAGGGAGCGGAGGGTGGTTCATAGATCTTGACGTCCAGAGTCTGGACGGGGGCGATCATCGCCTACCGCAGCAGCTGCCCCTCTTTGGATCGAGCGTACTCCTCGAAGTACATCATAAGTTGGGCCACCAAAGATATTGTCTTCCGGTGAGTTTGTCGAGGAGGCCGGGTTGGTGACGCCTTCGTGAGCAGCATCGATGACGGAGGAGGCCGACAGCCCCTTGATCTGGTCCTTAGTGTGGGCGAAGCATTACAAGTATTTCTGCAACATTTCAACAGGATGCTGCTTCACTTGGAAGAGGCTCTCGGTGGACACGGGGGCCACGAAGGTCTCCTAAAAGTTGTTGACAAATTTATTATTCAATTGGTCCCACGACCTGATGTACCCCAGTCATAGCGACCAGAACCATCGGAGGGCAATGCCTTCGAGGGCTAGGGGAAAGCATCTCGCTATCATGTCCCAGCCTCCTCCGCATGCTTCTATCACCAAGGTGTAGGAGCGAGAATATTCTCTAGGGTTGGATTCCCCGTAGTACTTTGGAAGCTTCACCGTGTGGAACTTTGAGTCGAACTGCACCCTTTGCAGGTCAGGGTGCAGCGGGGACTCCTTGTCGAAGGACGTGTTCTCCTCTTGCCTCTGGTGTCACTGGTCTTTGTCATCGCTTACTACGACGGCCTCGACAACCGCCACACGCGGGGGTTCTAGGAGATGGACGGTGTCCATCTGCCGCCACTGCGCTAGCTCGGCTCTTAGCTGAGCATTTTTAGCGGCCAACGCGTCAGCCTGGCTCCCACTATCTTCGTAGTTTGTCTCCGGGTCTTGTGAGTGAGTAAAGTCGGTCCGGAGAGCCGTGGTTGGGCGATTGCCTGGGGGGTGGAGCCTAGCGAGCCCCTCCTGGGCGGTCATCGGGTTTCCTGCCGAGGGTCCCGCAAAGTCGGAAAGGTCCCAAGCCCCCGGCACCTCTCCCGACGCTGGGTCCAGAACTGCGCCTAGAACTACAGGGGGGCTGGCGGGGGAGGTTCCCATCCTCGAGGTCCGAGCAGACTTTCGAAGGGGGCCGTGCTCGCACCCTTCTTGGTCAACATGCTTCTTTCTTGGTCATAGAGTGGAGAGGACGTCAGCTTCTCGAACTAAGATCCCCACGGACGGTGCCAACTGTTGGCGCAAAGGATTACGCCAACAAGTTTTTTAGAGAGTATGAGGTGGAAGACATGGCTTAAAGCTATATTCTCGGATCACGAGTTCTGTCCCTGTACAACACAGGGAGGGAGGGTATTTATAGTAGAGCCCTACACTGGCCCAATACCCTCTGACCCCTCTGACATACATGCGTCGTACACCTGCCATGCCCCTAACTAGCAGGGGTACAATCCTAACTACTCCGCTAGTCGTTCAGTGATGGGGCTATAGTGCCGATCGTTACAGTGCGTCTGTGCAGTCTCGCCGCATACCTAACCGGACTAGACAAGTACCGGCTGCCCATCTCACCTACTAGGACTGTAGTGCGTCACAGATGACATGCTCCGATCTTAGCAAATGATGCCTCCCCTTGATAGGCTCCACACGCCCCCTTCGGAGCTTCGACGCAGTCATCTTCAGGATCGCCTTCTGACGACCTCTAGGCTCTAGAGGCCTTCCCTCTAACCTCCGAGTTGCAGGTCGAAGGACTCAGGATTTTGGGTTCTCGGCCTGGGGCGGACGTCGTCTCGGCCCTCACCTGGACATCGGGGCTCCACGCCTCCAGGAGCCGAGTTTGGGCCCAAGCCTCACCGGAGTCTTCGATGCCTGCTTTGATCTTAACGCTCCCCAGGTACCGTCGGGATTATCTCCCCGAACATAGATCGTTCAGATACATTGCCATACCCCTAATTCACAAATTCAATAAGTAAATTTTGCTTACATGAAGATCGATCTATAAACTGAGATTTAATAGTTAGCATAGACAAACTTGTGAGAATGACGATGAAGGGCACGAGTGATGGAGCGACGAATGCGACGGCGGCGGCGGGAGTAAGTTACGGTTGCGTGAAATGAAAGGTGGCCTTAGGGTTTCGGGAAACACTCATTAGTGACAGGTTGTACTACCAACCGTCACTAATGTAGTACCGTTAGTGATGGGTAACTGTATGACCCATCACTAACGTGGGCGCCCCCGCCAGCCTCATCTATAGTGATGGCTCATACCACGACCCGTACTAATGATATAACATTACTGACACGTGTGAATCAATCCATCACTAAAAGTGTATTACTGACGCATGTCTTTTGCCCGTCACTAAAGCCGTGTCACTAAAGACCATTTTTGTGGTAGTGTTACACAATTAGTTTGGATGATACATTTAATTTAGAAAAGGCAAACTTTTAGATACTTACTGGAACTATGGTTTTATGCACCAATTGTTGGCGACTACCTCATAAAATCCCTTTAGTGATGGGTATTAAAAAAATTAGTGAAGGGTATTTCTCTCGTCACTTTTATCGAGTCAATAAAGTCCTATCATTAGTGGCGATTAAACTTCACTAAAGTGTCCCTCTAGGTCGACGTCGCATCTAACATAACTCCCTTTAGTGATGGGCGACACTTTCCACCCGTCACTATAGGGTATGTTTAGTGATGGGGCATAATGAACACCCATCACTATAAGGAACCTTTAGTGACGACTATTTATTTAGACCCATCACTAATGTATGGTCATATTGTAAAAAATATTTTTTAGGCTACATCCCGAATAAAAGTTGAGATTTGGCAGCCAGCATTGTACATCACAAACAACACAAAATTCATCACAGAGTGCCATTATCACAAATTATATTGCATAAACAAAGTATACATCATAAATTAATTGTATTGCAAATATCACAGAACTCACCAACTATTACATGTCATATTACATCACAAGTTCGAAAACAACAAAAATTAACCCATGGTTTATAATAGAATTCACCCTTTGTATTGATGACATTGTCCATTAGGAATGACACTAGCCATGAATGGATAGCCTGCAAGTCAGTCTCGTGGAAATTGCCTTTAGGTATGTTGAATTCCTGCAAAATGAGTTTTTTATGTTAGTCGGTGTTTACATAAATGAACATAAATTCAACACATCAACAAAGTACATGATAATATCTTATGTCAGGCCATTTAAGAACGACTATATTTAAGGCAACATCATATGCATGGTGTGCAACATAAAACCTACATTAGTTTCCAAGGGGATCATATTTATAATCCAACAATCTTGAACATAAGATGACATGATCGATTGCGCGACTCTAACTCATTTTTTTAAAAATAGGAGTTAAGAAGCAAGAGACTAATGAAAAAAACAAAATGAAATAATATGAGTACTTAGAATACAATGAAATATGAATATAACAAAGAACATTAATTTAAAAAGTGAAATAAAAAGAATGAAAAGAGTACAATGTTATAACGGAGGTACATACAATAGGAAATTTAATAACCATAGTGTTGGAGTAAAAGATTACACTAATAGATTTGAATAGCCTCGAAGGGCTAATTGAGAGGAAATATTCAGTGCGGACTGAACCAAGCCTCTGAATAGGATAATAGACTTAGATCAGTTTGAAGTGTGTCTTGTTACATGAATTGATGTCCTTATTACAGTAGAAGGGAGGGGTATTTGTAGGCAAAAATACAATAGGGAAATACTTCTCTACCCTCTAGTTACAACTGTCATAATGAACTCTATTCATAACGCCCCGTAGGGGAAAAATGGTAGTGTACATGTGAACACCCTAGTAAAGTGAACGTCTTGTCCCATTTTGCGGTGCCCCTTCGTAGTCGAGGCCTCCGAGAGGTAGCAAGGTGATGGGGGCATTAGGATGCTTGAGGGCTCTAGATTCCTCCTCATGCGCCATTGTTGGGGCTAGTGCCAAGGGCTTCTGGATTGACGATAGAAGGATTCACACCTTGTATGCTCTGAAACTATCATTCAGAGCTATCTGCCTAATGGAAGGACTGATGGGATTATTTTCCCTCAACAGTAGCCCCTTGAATATGTCTTTTCGAATGCCCTGCATTGGGGGAAAAGAAATATACACAATAAATAATTCCATGTTTTGATGTTAAAATACAGGCGGTTCTTACAAATAGCTTCGTCACACCCCAAATCACAAAGGGGATCTAGCGAAGGGGTCCAGAGCTTGGGTGTATTTTGCCAATGCCTTCCAGGGAGGCTTCGGCTCGTAGTGCTCACATGCGGCTTCGAGCAATCGATTGTTACACCGGCACTCCAAATGTTTGGCTAGGGATCTCTAAGGATTGTCTTGTGTAACCCATCGCCGGTTTTGACGAGACGCCACTTCTAAAATCCCAACCACCGCGGATATTCTGGGATTTCGTTTCCAACAATTTTTCAGCATGGGCCCCACTCGTTAGTGATGGGGGTTGGTTTTAAAAATGTAAAAATAGGTGTCGTGTAGAAGATTGTGCTATAAGCCCTTGGACCATATAAAAGGGAAAATGTAGTCCTCTGTTACCGTGAAGTTTCCTTGTTTCCATGACTTAGCTTTTGAAGCCCTTTTTTCCAATTGCTTTCGTTTCGTCTCTAGAGCGACTCTAGAGATCCTAGAAAATGACCAAGAAAGGCACCAAGGGGCCCGCCTCGGACTCCCCTCTCATGCAGCAGCAGACAGTAGCGACGGTAGAGGTGGCGGCACTAGGGGATTTAGGCATCCCTAGGGTTTAAGCTCCTCGGGACCTCCGACTATCCTCTAATAAGTACTTGGTGCAAACCTTCATTTTGGATAGGTCGACCTGCATCAACGAGACAATAAAGGAAGAAGTGCTCTAGCTGCTTTGACCTGGGTCATGACGCGGGTCCCCGGAGATGAAGTCGTTCCCGAGTCGTGCGAAGGGGAAGTGGTCTTCTTTGAGGCCTTTTTCGACATGGGGCTTAGGATACCTTCCACAGATCTCTTAGTCGAAGTTCTTCAACTTTACCACATGGATCTCCCACAAATCTCTCCAAACTCTACTGTCCTATTGGATATCTTCGAGTGGGCCATGCAAGTGGAGGGATGAAAAGGGAGGGTTGAAGTCTTCGCTGTGATGCATAAGGCTAGCTGCTACCCAAAGAAGCGGTACAACATCGATGGTTCAACGCAGTTGTTGGCCTATGGGAGTGTCAACTTCTAGATCCGTAAGGAGTACCAAAATATCTTCCCCACAAAGGCCATCAATGAGAGGTGGTACTTTGACTAGATCCTCCATTTGTTCTATGCTAAATTGGGGGTGGACTATGGCTTGTCGGGGAGCCCTCAGGAGATCCTATTCCAGAGGGAGGCAAAGATTTTGTTGGATGTGTGATCGATTCGGGCCCGCATCCAACTCATGGATATCGTGGCTCAGTGTATGAGCATGCGGGATTTAGTGGAAGAATTAATCTCCCTCCACATCTCCCCTCTTAAGGCTAGTTGTCCTCTCGCCTTTCGGGCAGCTCAAGATGGAGGCCTCCACGAGATACCCTACGACTCTATAGGTATGCTTTGCAACCCTTCCTTCAATTTTCAACAACTTCTTTTTGCAAATTTTTTATAAAGTAATACCTTTTCTTGCGTAGCCTTGTGGGTGGTTATGACCCCAGAGCAAGTGGTCTAGTCGACCGAGAAGGTTGTTAGGGCCCCTACTCCTAGAGAGACATAGAACTAGGTGTGGTGGGGTCCTAGGAGACATAAAACTAGGTGTGGAGCAAGCTTGGGACCGAGCCCCTGCTCTTCTGGACATGGACGTCCCGGACCCCATCCCTAGGAAGAGGACGGCAGGCAAGGGGCTGGTAGGGGCCCCAAAGTCTCCATCGAAGAAGATGGCTCGCAAGCCGAAGAGCCCGGTCAATCTAAGGTCGCCTTCGGCTTCCCGACTATTAAGCCAGTGCCCGCACCGGTTGCGGAGGAAAGAACAGTCGAAGAGGTCCAGGCAACAAAGCTAGAGTCATTGATACCGACGACTACCGAATTGGTAGTGGTCAAGGAGGACGTAACCTGGGTGGCTTATTCACCGCTTGGGTCACCGAGGGACTCTGGTGCGGAGTTCCTGTGGATGTTTGAGTACGTGGGCAGCCTAGTGCAATCCTCGACGGGTGCCAGAACTGGTACGTTCCCCTACAGTCATGTCTTGAGTCAATCATATGGTACCTTAATTACTTTTTTAGTGTTTCATACGTACCTCAATTTTCTTCAGGTACCTTGGTGTAGGGTCCATACAAGATCCCTTCACCTGTCACAGAGAGGGCCGAGCTGAACAGAAAGGTCCCAATCAAGGTGTTGAACCTATCCGGGTCGAACGACGGGGCCCGCTCGGTGAATGCTTTGGAGGGACTTCCCACCGCTCGACGCCTTTTTCTTCTTCTGAAGATGTCTAGAAGGTGTTGGTGAAGCTCCCTCTATGACTCCCTTCTTTACTCCGAGGCCTGGCCTTCACGCGATGGTGGAACCTGTTGGGGGAAAATATTCCATCTTCAGGGTTATTGCAGTGACAAGATAAAGACTGGTGATTAAGACGAAGACTTCCAACATATAATTTTGGAGATGCATCAAGTCAAGTTCGAAGTATGATGACGGGCTCTAGTTCGGAGTATACCTTCGAACTTGGACTCTTCCGAAAACTTCTTTGCCAGCTAAGATGGAAGACTTATCTTCTTTCTCATTAGATTAGTCTTTTACCATTTTAGCCCTATTAAGGGTACCGAATAGTTTCCACTATGTCGGTTGTAATAGAGGGGTAAAAAGGTCTTTTCCTTAATGTTTGGGCCTATAAATACCCCCCGTTTAACCCTGTAATACGGACCGAATACAAGTTATTCAATACACACTTTCAAACTATTCTAAGTTATTATCCTTTCGGAGGCTTGGAATAGTTTCCTTCGCAAACACTTCGTTTGTTAGTTTCTAATCTTCAGAAACCTGTTAGCGTAATCTTTTACGCCAACAGTTGGCGCCGTCCGTGGGGAACCTAGTCCAAGAAACTTCGGTCTCTACCAACTTCTTACACCATGCCTCCTAAGCGGAGTGCAACCGGCAATCCTGTTCGGAGGTCCCCCCGGACCTCTGGAGTAAGATCTTCAGATACAGTTGAGGTCGGAGGACCTTCGACGTTTCCTCCACCTCAAACTCCGGAAGGGATTCCCATTCCTCGAGCATACGGAGTTCCTCCGCCAACTCCATCTATACTTCGGCCAGCCGAAGTCCCTCTTCCACCTCAAGTTCCACTCCGAACTGATCCCTACAGTTCTCAAGACCCGGAAGATCCTTCCGGAGGAGATGAAGACAATCTTGGTGATATGGCCGCTCAAATGGCCAGTCTCCAAGCCGAAGTTGCAAGGTGGCGGCAAGAAGCTGTGAATAGGCTTTGTTCTCAAGCCACCCCAACCATCCCCGAAGTGCCCGAAGATGACGAGGTTATTTATCCTGAAGCCCCAGAGAATGCTTCCTTTGACACTGAGTCTCCGCTGCATCCCGAGCTGCAGAAAGTACGCTTCGACCCGAAGTTCAAAACTTCGAAGCTTTGCAAGTATGCCGGAGATGAAGATCCTGGAGAATTTGTTCGTTCTTATGCTCTAGCAATTGAAGCCAGTGGGGGAGTGCGGGGCACTATGGCGAAATGCTTTCCCCTAGCTCTACAAGGAGTGGCATTGCGGTGGTTCTGGTCTTTGAAGCCAGGATCAATTAATTCATGGGGGCAGCTGAAGAAGAAGTTCGTAAGCAATTTCCAAGGCACCTTCATGCCCCCAATGTCAACGGGAAGTCTTTTCCAGGTGAAGCAGCTCCCTGGAGAGACACTGAGACAATACTTCAAGCGCTTCGCTCATACGAAGTCGCGGATTCGAGGGTTAACTACGTCCTCAGTAGTTGACGCAGCTCGAGAAGGAGTCATTCATCCAGGCCTCCTTGATAAACTTCATCAGAAAAGCATATCTTCTGTTTCTCAGTTAATGTCATATTTCGAAGAGTATGCAAGGTCAGAAGAAGGATGGCTTCGGAGAACCGCTGCAACCCCGTCAATATTGCAAGAAGTGAAATTGGAAGTGAAAACTTCAGCACGGCCGCAAGAGCCTAGCTTCGAGGTTCAGCATGATAGGCGTAGGGGGCAAAAGGATCCTCGTTCGGAAGTTCTGAACATTGCACCCCCGCAGAAGTTTGCACAAAGAGCTCCGCAACCATCAGGAACCAAGACCAGCGGCTGGAGGTCGCCAGGGAAACCGGCCGGCAAAGGCCAGACCCTTTTCTGCTGTATCCATGGTGAAAACCGGAGCCATGCAACTGATACATGCAAGGCTATACTTTCTCTGAGAGGAGAGTATCTGGAAAGAACTTCGGGTCGAGGCACTACTGACCGAGTTCCAGCTGAAGTGCGTCCGGAGCCTGTCCAGGCGGTGGCGCGAATAGAAAACTTCGATTCGGCAAGACGCCCTCCGGTGGGCAATATTATGCCACCTCCGAAGCAAGAAGAGGGGCAAGATCGAGGAAAAAGAGTGGTCCTCCCAATCTCCAGAGGAGGTACTCTCAGAAGTATGTCAAAAAGGAAGAGAAGAGAGTATGTCAGAGAGGTGGGCCATATTGGAACCTCTTCATCTGCAGCTGCTATGCCTGAATGGTCTCATGTGCCAATATCTTTCTCCGCAGATGATGCAGTTGGTGTTAAATTTCCACATGCAGACCCACTTGTCATCACTGCTGACATAGCAGGAACTGAGGTTCGAAGAGTGCTAGTGGACGGAGGGAGTTCAGCGGATATTATTTTTGTCCAAGATTTTGACCAACTCTGTATCTCCAGAAAGCGTCTTCTCCCAGCAGCCCGTCCTTTGCAAGGGTTTGCAGGACCCCCTCTTGATGCCCTCGGCCAAATTGGCCTGGAAGTTACTTTCGGAGAGGGGCTAATGGCCAGGACAGAGGAAGTAATCTTTGATGTTGTAGATGCTCCATATGCATATAATGTCATCTTCGGAAGAGGCATGTTAAATCAATTCGGAGCTGTGGCGCATCATAATTACTTGTGTATGAAGATGCCCACACAAGCAGGAGTACTCACTGTCTTCGGAGATCAGGCCATCGCAAGAAGGGCAGAGTACGGTCATGGCCATCCTCTTGACCCAAGGCAAGTGAACAGTGTGCAAGATGATCCGGAGAATTTTTCCGCTCCTAGCGAATCCTCGAAAAGATCCTTCCCAAGACCAAGTCCTGAAGGAGAGATTGCAACGAAGGTTATTGTCAAAGATGGCAAGGAATATTCATTTCAATTTGGTAAAGACTTGCCTCCAGAAGTTGCTACCTCCTTAGAAAAAGTAGTTGAGGAAAATTTCGATGTCTTTGCTTGGTCTGATGAAGACATCACCGGAGTCAGTCGGGACATTATTGAACACAATTTACTTGTGAACCCGAAGGCTCGACCTGTTAGGCAAGGACTCCGAAAGATGTCTAAGGAGAGAGCTGTCCTTGCTAAAGACGAAGTTGAAAAGTTACTAAAGGCTGGGATTATCAGAGAAGTGGCTCATACGGAATGGTTAGCCAACCCAGTCTTCGTTAAGAAGAAATCTTCAGGGAAGTGGCGCATGTGTATTGATTTTACATCTCTGAATAAAGCATGCCCCTATGACCCCTACCCCATGCCCCGAATTGATCAGTTAGTCGACTCCACTGCTGGTTCAGAGTTATTAAGCTTCCTTGACGCGTATTCCGGCTACCATCAAATTTGGTTGAAGCGCGAAGATGAAATCAAGACAAGCTTCGTAACTCCTTCAGGAGTCTTTTGTTATATAAGAATGCCCTTTGGCTTAAGAAATGTCGGGGCTACATTTTCGAGGTTAATTGCTAAGGCTCTCGGGCATCAGCTAGGTCGTAATGTAGAGGCCTATATGGATGATATTGTAATCAAGAGTGCTTTTAAGCACCAGCATAGCCTAGACTTAGCAGAAACATTTAATAGCCTTCGGGCATGTGGGATCCGTCTCAACCCCGAAAAATGTATCTTCAGGGCGCAGGCTGGAAAATTGTTAGGGTACCTAGTTTCAAGCAGAGGGATCGAAGCTAGCCCCACTCAAATAACTGTGTTACAGAAGATGGCTCCCCCAGAGAATTTAAAGCAAGTGCAAAAGCTGACCGGTCGTCTAGCAGCACTTAGCAGATTTCTGGCAAGGTCTGCGGAGAGAAGTTTGCCTATTTTCAAAGCATTGAAAGGGTCCGAAGATTTTGCATGGACACCGGAGTGTCAAAAGAGCTTCGAAGATATTAAAAATTATCTCAGTAATCTTGCTACACTCACGGTACCTGTTGCGGACGAAACCCTACTCCTCTACCTTGCAGCTATTGGCTCTGCTGTCAGTGCAGTTCTTGTCAGAGAGATTGATTTCAAATGGAAGTTGGTACAAAATCCAGTTTACTTTGTGTCCGAAGCATTGTACGGAGCAAAAACAAGATAATCCGAGCTTGAGAAATTCGTTTATGCTCTGGTAATGGCTTCGAGGAAGCTAAGGCATTATTTTTTGGCACATAATATTGTGGTACCAACTTCGTATCCTTTGGGAGATATGCTCCAAAGTAAGGATTCCACTGGAAGAATTGGAAAGTGGGCTGTTGAATTAGCACCCTTCGGCATATCTTTCCTGGCAAGAACAGCAATTAAGTCACAAGTATTGGCTGACTTCGTAGGAGAGTGGACTCCCCCTGCAACTTGGGCTCCAGAGAAGACAAGCGAAGAAATTTGGACTATTTACTCCGATGGAGCTTTTCAAGCATCTGGAGCAGGTGTCGGAGCTGTGATAATTTTTCCTTCAGGGCAAAAGGCTTTGTACTCCGCAAGACTCAACTTTAAGTCTACCAATAATACAGCGGAGTATGAAGGAATTCTGTTGGGACTTCGCAAGGCACGTGCTCTAGGGGCTACAAGAGTTGTTATTAAAACAGATTCTCAGATTGTAGCAAGGCACGTGGATAAGAGTTTCCAATTCCGACATTCGCAGCTTGCAAAGTACTTAGAAGAAATCCGAAAGATCGAAGCGGCATTTAAAGGGATTTCCATTCGAAGTATACCTAGAGCAGAAAATATGCAAGCAGACATCTTAGCGAAAGCTGCAGCCGGAGCTATGGATATACCCGAAGAAGCTTTTTATGAAGAACTCTAAACCTTCGGTACCCCAAATTCCCGCTGCAGAAGTCCTTTGCATTCTAAGTACAGATTGGCGAAGTTCAGTCATGGAAGTGTTGCAAGGAGAGGCAAATATGTCCGAAGGGCCACAACTTTCAAGGTTAAAGCTTAGAACTCGGAATTATCAAATAATCAACGGTATTTTATACAAGGCCGGAGTATGTTCCCCTCTACTCCGATGTATATCTCAAGCCGAAGGTCAAGAAATTCTTCGAGAAATCCATGAAGGACTTTGCGGTAGCCATCTGGCCCCTCGAGCTTTGGCAGGAAAAACACTTCGCCAGGGGCTTTATTGGCCTACAATAGTAGCTGATGCGGAGACCTTGGTCAGCACTTGTCAAGGATGTCAGTGGATGGGACGAAGGAGTCATCGCCCACCAACAGCCCTTCAAGTTATAGCTCCGGTATGGCCCATGGCCAGATGGGGTATGGATCTTATTGGCCCCTTCCCAACAGCAAAAGGAAATTTGAAGTTTGTAGTGGTAGCAATTGAAAATTTTTCAAAGTTGGTCGAAGCAGAACCTCTAACAACTATTACTTCGAACAATGTACAGAAATTTTTCTGGAAGAATATCATTTGCCGGTTTGGAGTGCCTAGACAACTCACACTTGACAATGGAACACAATTCGACGCAGAACCTTTCAAGAAATTTTGCGAAGATCTAGGCATCCAATTATGTTTTGCTGCAGTGAGACATCCTCAGTCTAACGGAGCTGTAGAAAGAGCCAATGGTAATATTTTGTCAGGGCTAAATCGAAGGATAGTAGGATTGGCAAAAGGACTCTGGACCGAAGAACTTCCGAAGATTTTGTGGTCCATCCGGACCACTCAAACGAGGTCCACGGGTTTCACTCCATTCAGACTATTATTCGGAGATGAAGCTATGACACCAACAGAGCTCAAAGGAGGATCACTTCGCAGCACCGAACCGGAAATAGAAGGAGAAAGACAAGCTTCGCTGGATTTAATAGAGGAGACAAGACTTCGAGCTATGGCCAATTTATCAAAGTATCACCAGCAGACGAAGGCTTGGTTTGACCCGAAGGTTAAGATTAATGAACTTAGGCCATGTCATCTCGTTTTGTGAAGTATCATAGCACTAGGAAAATTAGGAAATAAATGGGAAGGTCCATACTTAATTGTTCGCTCCGGGCGTCCTGGTTCTTTTAAATTAGCTAATTTGGAAGGTGAAGAGTTAGCACATACATGGCATGCGGAGCACCTAAAGCGATACTTCGCATAAGGGCTCCTTGTAATCATTTGTAATTACTTTCCAAATTAATAAAGCATATGGTTTAGATAATGCCTACCCCTCATAAACTTCCCACTTCCGAGTGGACGCACTGGAATAGCGGAGTTGACCGAGAGGGAAGTGTCATTAATTTGAATCATATTTTCCGAGGTGGTGGGCTGACATAATCCGGAGTCCAAGCCATCGGCTTGAAGACATCCGTAAAAGAGCCCGAAAACCAAAGAATGCGCAGTCCAAGCCATCGGCTGGAAGACATCCGTAAAAAGAGTCCAAGGAGACCAAATAATGCGGAGCCCAAGCCACCGGCTTGTAGGTATCCGTAAAAAGAGTCCAAAGAGACCACTGCGAACTCCAAACCACTGGTTTGACAGAATTCGCAAAAAAGAGCCGAAGGAGGCCAAAACAAAACAGAGTTTGAGCCATGAGCTTCGAATGTCTGTTAAGAAAGTACAAAGTGACAAATTATCTAAGACACTAAAGTGTCCGGAAAGTTATTTCAAGTGATTTCTTTCAAAAACATAAGGTACTAACTTGCCAATCTTCAGACTACAAATAGTCGAAGACATTTTATAAGATTTTAGTCGATCTTTAAATTACTGAGGGGCTCCGAACCCCCAAAATTGTACTCCTAAGTTTTTCTTTGCGCCTAACCATCTTTGAATACAGTTCGAAGTTGCTTACGCCCAAAGAGGGGCTAATAAATAGGGAGACAATTTTAAATCGATATTTATTATTCGAACAAATATGATTACATCATAAAAAATTGGTATCTATACCAAGAAGGAATCGAAGACCTCTTCGATCTCTAGAGCTAGGGTTGGAACGACTAGTTCCAGTGCTAGGAGTTTTAACAACTTTGCGTTTAACTCTTCTGCCTCCCTTCGAAGCTCTAAAGTCTTTTTGTTCTTGTTGAAGCTCCGGCCAAGTTTGAAGCCGTTCGGACTCCTTTCCCAGCTTCCATGTTCTTCAGGCTTTTTACCTTGAGCTTCTTCTTCGTCTTCGGACCATATAATGTCTTCAGAAGATGAAGTTTCCAAGTTAACTTCTTTTTCTTCCTATTTAATGCAAGATAATATATCTTTGCTTATTTCAGACGTAATCACTCCGGAACTATCTCGAGGAACTAGAAATCGAGGGTGCTTGTGAAGTTTTAAGATATCGAAGGTAGCCCATAATAAGCGAAGTTCGTCGTTAACATCTAACACTTTGACATCTTCCATATGAGGCAAAGCCTAAAAACATGATAAACAAATCTTCATTCATAAATGTACAAAAGCGTAGTGCTTTACATAGTTGAAGATCCTAAGGTAATTCTAAACCTGCGGGTTTGGAGGAGGTTGACTGCTCGAAGCCTGGGACCGAGCTTGCTTTTGGCGTTGTCCTTCGTCAATCCAGGCCTTGATCGCAGAGCGACCTTCGGCTCTCCATGAAGTTTGAAAGGCTTGCCAAGCAGCGGCCACACCTTCGGAGGGAGTAAGAAGCTGGTCGTCATCGAAGGTCATGGGACCCTCTCCTGCGCTCGGAGTTATCGATCGGCCCAGATCTTTGTAGTAACGAAGTATGCCGACAGCAGCCACTTGTCTAGAAATTTCTCCGTACCGAATGCCTGCTGTCTTCATTTGCTTCGCTGCTCCTTGGATCCTCTTCAACCAGCGCAACAGTGAGATGTTGTCATCCGAAGGAAGCATCCCAGTAGTACCGAAGTACTCCAGAACGCCTAACAATTGGTGCATGACCTCCGCAGCTACCTTCTCTGACTTCAGCTTATCTTCAATTAATGCATCCTTCGTTGAAGTTATCTCTCCTACTACTCCAGAGAGCCTAGCTGCCTCCGTAGCTAAAGAATTCTTCTGATTTAGTAGCTGGCTAGCTTCTTCTCGGAGTCTAACAAGCTCGGCCCCTGCAGTAGCGTGCTCCGCCCGCATCTTTTAAATTTTTGCTCGAAGCACAATTTTTTCTGCTTCGAGCTCCTTGTTCGCAGCCTCCAAGCTTTGTCTGGCCCTGCGCTCCGTTGAAACCTTGTTGTCCATGTGGGTCACTCGAACTTCGGAGATAGTAAGATTTCGTTGAAGAGTTGCATTTTCCTCTCGAAGGCGAACGCTTCCACGTTCATTTGAGATGTTCACAGCTCAGGCCAAGACTGTTTGCTGCAAAAAGAAAAACCAAGGTGAGAAATTATTTGTATATAAATTTGATGTTGTTTTGCAGATACTTCGTACCTGGTATGCTGCGCGTTCCATGGCAGCGTTAAGCTCCGAACTCTCCACCTCGCTCAAGATAGCAACCAAGTCTGTCTCCCTAACTTCGCGACTAGCTCGATCCAAAGGCTCGAGCAAAGTCTGAAGCCCAGTTCTTCGCTCCAAGAAAGGAGCTAGAAGGGGGAGCATGCTCAAGGCTTGCTGGTCATATTCGCTTGGCGAAGGCCTGGAGTGCTGAGCTGTTGTTTTTGGAGCCCCAGTAGACTGGCCCCCCTTAGTAGATTGGCTCTCGTCTGTTGACTCAGACGGAGTTGATCCTGAGCTTGGAGCAGGGAGGGGGTCCATCTTCCCTTTGCCTTTTCCAGGCCCCATTTGAGTGGCTGCTGGAATTGGCTCCGAAGTTGTCGAAGATCCAGGAATTGTATCTTCGGGACGGACCTCTTCCATTGAAGTGGATCCTGTAAAAACAAAAGTATTATACATTGTATAAATTTGCAGGGAAAAAGAACAAAAGAATTATGCGAAGTTTACCTTCGACATTCTGGCGACGGATGAGCATTGGGCTGCTTGGCGGGTCAAAGGCTACTCCAAAGTCTTCGTCAGAGTCAACAGTTAAATCTTCGACTGTTGGAGCATCTTCTTGAGCCGCCGTTGTTACTTCGCCCGGAATCGAAGCTGCGGTAACTTCGACTCCGCTTTCGTCCACATGGTCTCCGTCCTGAGGTAAATCTTCTTGAGCAGCCGGAGTCCTCATTTGCTCAAGATTCTCTTGAGACTCCGGCACGCTCACAGTTTCGTCAACTTGTGCAGCTCTTTGGGCTGCATCCTCGTCAATCAGCCTCACGAGCAACCTGCCTTCATCCTCCTAAGAATCGGAGATTGAAGCTCTTGGGCTCGAAGGCGCAAGAAATTTTGGCTTTCGAGCCACCTTCTTGACCGGAGTCTTGGCAGAGCTCGAAGTTCCAGCTTCGGCTTTCCTCTTCTTGGGCCCTTTCTCCGAAGGCACCCAATCCACCAGAGGAGGCGGAACAACTTCGAGCAGCCCCCATACTCGGTTGGATTGCTCCCAAGTACCAACCAATTTAATTCTCCATTCTTTCTCGGTTGGAGTTGGGACGCCCAAAATCTTCTACGAAGCTTGTACGATTTGCTCCGAAGTTATAGGGGCTAAAGAAGCTGCAAAATAAGTTAAGTTCGTTAACTCTTCGAATAATATACATAGTATATGTTGCTTTCGAAGTTACCTGTAGGACTCGAAGTTGAAGAAATTTTCTGAAGTCCGCCCTCCGAATCTTCTTCGAAAGAAATTGGCCAGTTGGCCATCAGGGGAGGAATTTGAAGCCCAAGGAATTCTTCGGCTAAGTCCCGCATACTTAGGCGGTGACTGGTTTTTTGAAGCAAGCTGAGGCGAGCTTCGAGCTGACCCGGATCTGGATGCACAAGGGCTTTCTTTCGGAAGTTGATGTCTTGCAAAGGCCCGGCTAGACGGCTGCTCGCCCCAACTTCGGCATAAAACCACTTCAAGATCCAATCAGTTTACCATCTGGCATTGATGGCCTTAGCAGGAAATCGGAGAGCATATTCGTCTCGAAGTCTGAAATTGATGCTTCCGAAGGCCACTACCAGCTTTTCACCTCCGGGGCCTACGAAGGATTTCGGTTGGCATGAAGCTCTATGCAGTGCTGCGAAGATCTCCGCCCTTCCTTCACAACCTTCGGCTCGCAACGCCCATTCGAAGATGGCAAGACGCGCTACCACATTCGGAGAGAGTTGGGGGAGGGTGACGTGGAACAAGTCTAATACTTCCGCCAAGAAGTCTACTGCCGGAAGCCCCAAACCAGCTTCGAAGACGACCACTTCTCCGGGTCTTGGTGACGAAATGATTTCCTTCCCAGGTTTGCGAATCATAACCCCCGAACTAATCTTGCCTTCTACTGCAGCCGCAAGCGATTCCCTTCTGCAGGTTGACGACCCCAGTTAATAAGACTGGTCCATATACTTCGTCGACGCTGGAAAGAGGTCTTGGGGGCCGACATTTTGGGGATTTCCTCCCACCGGCGCCATTGCCGCCACTGAAGGATTTGGAGTTGCCATCGCCGATGATGCAGCCGCTGCCGCCGCAGCCGCTTGCTGCCGGGCCAAGGCTGAAGTCGCTCCAGGACCCTTGAAACTAGTTTTCGCCATTGGATTTTGTGGATTGTTTCAGAGGAAAAACGGCGGCTAGGGCTCGGGTGATGGCTTGTTTGCACGAAAGCAATGAAAAGGTACTCAAGAAGGGTTTGGGCCCTCTATTTATAGCCCAGACCCTGATTTTTTACCGTTTGCCTGTGTCGTTTCACATTCCCAACCGTTACTTTGCTCCGAAATTAAAGCATTCCGTAACTTCCGTTATAAGAAAGAAGCTAACGGCTATTTCTTCTAAGTCTAAAAAGACTTTCAGACTTTTCGAGTTAGTTCTAAGTTACTTCGAAAGTCATTTTATTAAAAACTGATTCAAAGTTTACATCTCCACGTAGTTCGGAGATGGTTTAAATCTGCTAACCCCTACACATGATTATTTTTCTTGCGTATACTGCTCTCCTAACATTACAGATTTAGTGGAGAAGCGTATTTGAGGGGCTACTGTTGGGGGAAAATATTCCATCTTTAGGGTTATTGCAGTGACAAGATAAAGACTGGTGATTAAGACGAAGACTTCCAACATATAATTTCGGAGATGCATCAAGTCAAGTTCGAAGTATGATGACGGGCTCTAGTTCGGAGTATATCTTCGAACTTGGACTCTTCTGAGAACTTCTTTGCCAGCTAAGATGGAAGACTTATCTTCTTTCTCATTAGATTAGTCTTTTACCATTTTATCCCTATTAAGGGTACCGAATAGTTTCCACTATGTCGGTTGTAATAGAGGGGTAAAAAGGTCTTTTCCTTAATGTTTGGGCCTATAAATACCCCCCGTTTAACCCTGTAATACAGACCGAATACAAGTTATTCAATACACACTTTCAAACTATTCTAAGTTATTATCCTTTCGGAGGCTTGGAATAGTTTCCTTCGCAAACACTTCGTTTGATAGTTTCTAATCTTCAGAAACCTGTTAGCATAATCTTTTACGCCAACAGAACCGTTGTATCAGGTTTGCCACGTCGGAGGGGGTTGATCTTGGCAACGCCCTTGAGCGGGCCGCCTACCAGGTACAATGGCCTTCGTATTCTTTCGTAGTACTTTATTTGGAGGGTGCATCACCCTCAAGAGGGTTGCCTATTTGGTACAATGGCCTTCGGATTCTTTCATAATGATTTATTTGGAGGGTTATTCTTGTACTTACCTCCCTTAATTTTCCTGCAGTTTATTGTCTTAGCTCGGGGGGCTATGACTTCTTATGACATTGAGTGCGGATGACTTGCGGACGAGGTGACAAGACTCTAGGACCGACTCACTAACTCAGAAGAGAAGGCCTCAGGCTTGGAGGACGCTCTTCAGCAAGAACAGGCGAGGTAGGTGTCCTTTGAGGTCAAGGACAAAAACCTTCGGGCTGAGTGAGATGCTCTAGCGTATAAAGTTCAGAAGTTGTAGGCTCAAAAAGACATCTTTGAAATGCGGACTTCTGAGCTCATGGATTTGAACTCCGAGTTGAGCTCGTCGGTGGATGCCCTGCTCACCGAATGGTTGAAGAGTGAAGGGGTGACGGTCAAAACCTTAGACGTCCTTTGGGATGTCTTGGAGCACTTCAGCACATCCTATCCTTCGTCTTGTGTCTTCCCAAACAAGCCCTTGGCCCATCAACTGAAGCTTGTCCAAGTGGTCGTGAAGATGATTGGGACCACCACCGCCAGATATGGAGAGATCTCCGGGAGGGTGGCCTCCCTCAGCGTTCTTCATCATCTTGAAGATGTTGGCACCACCATCTTTTCAGTGACGGAGGTGGCACCTATTACCTTCAGAAGCGAGCACCTTCTGCCTCTGTCGCCTAGCGTCGCTACTGGTTGGAAGGATTTCCATGTGCCATGGAAGGCCGAACACCAAGAGGCGACAAAGTCCTAGATGGATGAGGCCCACCGGCAGAAGGAAACGTGACATAGCATCCTCTGACACCTTCTCCGAACCATCCTCCGGCAGACCATAAGGTGTAGTCTCCTTAGGGTCTCTATGTAAAGTCCTTCTGTAAAGATCCTTAACTTATGAATGAAAAGGAATTCTTTTTGGGGTGTTTTTGGACTCAAGAATTGGCATGTGTCCCATCTCTTGAAATAGAGGTGCTCGAAGTCACTGAAGGCCTTCATCATCAATGGGCAATTTTCGAAGCCCTAAAACATGACAGGCACCCTCGCTTCTCTATTCCCCGCAATAAATAGGAAGAATTTTTGGACTCAAGAATTTGCATGCGTCCCGTCTCTTGAAATAGAGGTGCTCGAAGTCACCGAAGGTCTTTGTCATCAATGGGCAATTTTTGAAGCCCTAAAACATGACAGGCGCCCTCGCTTCTCTATTCCCCACGATAGAATAGGAAGAATTTTGCCTGAAATTGTTAACGAAGTACTTACTTCTATAAAAGAGGAAGAAAATAGAGTAGGAGTATTGTCTTCGTCGTTGGAGTACGTAGATTGGTCTAATATAGACAAAGGGCCTGCTGAGGTCTTGTCTTTTTCTTCAGAGTTTATAGACTGGTCTGACGCGGAGCCAGAGCCTGTTGTGGTAGAGTCTAGCCATCAAGGGATTCGAACTTGGGCGGAACTTCAAGAGGAGCGGAGGTCCTGGAGGGCTTCGAAGAAGAGGAAGCGGTCCAAGAGCAAGGATAAGAAGAAGGCTCCACTAGCTTCTACTACTTCAAGGGCTCTAGGCCCAGGAGGGAGCTCGCAGGACTAGCCTAACTTTCGAGACCGAATGGGTTTTCAGTAAGTTCTTAGGTTGAACACTAATTTTTCGTAGTGTAAACATACTTAAACTATTTGCCTGTACTTTGTAAACATTCAGCTTTTTCAAAGTAATAAAACTTATGGGATGTATTTCAATCGTGCTTTTACCCTTTACCCATATTTGCAGGGGGCAGGTATCTTATTCTTAATAAGTTCCGGTTGCATGCAATTCTTAGTATGGTTTGAAGTATGTTTCGTATGTTTTGTACTGCTCGTCCACTCTTCGTCTCCTTTCTTGATGCTTTAATGGTCGCTTTGAACTATTTTTTGCATGCTTCGAGCCGCTGGACCGGAGTCCTTTAGTGGTTGCTTCATACTCGTTTTTGGATGCTTCAAGATGGTGGCCCAGAATCCTTTAGTGGTCGCTTCAGACTATTTTTTGGATGCTTCGGGCCGATGGCCCGGAATCCTTTAGTGGCCACTTCGGACTCTTTTTTGGACGCTTCGGGCCGGTGGCCCATAATCTTTGTGGTCACTTCAGACTCTTTTTTGGATGTTTCGGGCCGGTGGCCTAGAATCCTTTAGTTGTTGCTTCAGACTCTTTTTTGGATGCTCCTCGCTGGTGGCCCAGAATCCTTCAGTGGTCACTTCAGACTCTATTTTGGATGCTTTGGGTCGGTGGCCCGGAATCCTTTAGTCTAGACTGCTAGGGGAGCGACCCTGAACAGCGGGACTTTATGGGGAGTATCGTTTACTACAACACACATTAGTTTTTGTTTCTATGTTTTTTACGCGTTGGGCCGATTGCTCTGAGTAGCGGTGTTATTTATGGAAACGATGTCGTACCTTGGAAAAACAGTGCCCATATCGTTGTGCGTCCATCGCGATATGGGTTTGTTTCGGGGCATGCATGGTTTGAATCAAAGCCTTTATTCGAAGCATAGAGTGCTATTTTTTGGTTACAAAGTTTCTACGTGAAGTAGCGCTTGAGGTTCTATGCATGCAATGCGTGCTTCAAATCTTCCCCTTCTAAATTAGCTAGCATGAATGACCCTGGTCGGCTGGACCGAAGAATGATATAGGGACCTTCCCATTTGTTGCTTAGCTTTCCCGAGGCAACTAAGCTCCGAAGAACGAGGTGCCCTGTCCTTAGTTCTTTTTGCTTTACCTTGGGGTCATACCAGACCTTCGTTTGGTCATTATACTTCGTTAGATTCGCTATGGAATGAAGCCGCGTTTCTTCGGATAAATCTAAAGAAGCACACCTTTCATCTTCGGGCTCCATTTCCCGCAACGAGCCCCCTTTCAACTTTGTGGGAATCATGGCTTCATCTCTGAATAGTAGTCTGAACGGAGTGAACCCTGTTGACCGATCTTGGCTGGTCTGAATGAACCAAAGAATCTTCGGTAGCTCTTCGGTCAAGAGCCCCTTGGTGAGGCCTATAGTGCAGCGATTGAGGCCAGATAAGATGTATCCATTGGCCCTTTCAACGACTCCATTGGATTGCGGGTTCCTAAGAGTTGCGAAGCACAGCGTGCCATTGTCGATTGTTAGTTGCGTGGGTACTCCGAATGTACAAATGATATTTTGCTAGAATAATTTCTAGACATTCTTCGAGGTGATGGCTGCTAGGGGCTCTACTTCGACCCATTTTTAAAAATATTCTATTTCTACCACTGCAAACTTAAAGGTTCCTTTTTCCATCAAGAAAGCTCAAATTAAATCCATGCCCCACCTGGCCAGGGGCCATACTGTGGATATAACTTGTAGAGTCCTTGGCGAAGCATCTTCCCGACTAGGGCTTAGGGTGCTAGGTGGCTGCCGCACATGCCTTCGTGAATATCTTGGATGATTTACCGACCTTTTTGCTGATTGATGCATCAAAGTAGTGGTGAGCATAATTCGGACTTGTATAGCATGCCATTCATAATGTGATAACCCTAGACCCTGCACTGTAGTCTCGGGAGCTTGGGGCCTTCTAGGAGCACGGTTTCGTCTTGGAGCATACTCATGATTGGGCTCCATCAATCACTTTTGGGTATGCAAAGTACTTCGACAGGCATTAAGGGTGGCACCGAAGGGGTGGACAACTCTTTAAAGAAAGCCCCTGGTGGAATTTCTTGGCCTCCGACTGCCGCTTGTTGGTTGTCCACTCTTGAGATGCTTCGGACTGAAATCCCCCTGAAGGCTTCTTTGGTCTTGCAGATCTCGACCAGCTACGCGGCGAGGTCTATGTGTCGAGCTTGAAAGCTCTTGTCCACGTGCCCTGCAACAACTTGGAGTCTATTTTTACGATAACTCGGGCAACGCCAAGTGCACACTCTTTTCGAAGACCCAACAAGACGCCTTCGTACTTAGCTACATTATTGGTGGCTTTAGAGTTGATCCTTACAAAGTACAATGCCTTTTGACCCGAAGGTGAGATTATTGTTGCTCCGGTGCTAGCTCCGGAAGCCTGATATATGCCATCAGAGTAGATGGTCCATACTCCTTCGCTGGGGCCCTCTAGCGCCCATATGGCTGGCGAAGTCCAATCTACAATGAAGTCAGCAAGTGCTTGTGATTTTATTGTTGTGCGCGCGATGAATGTATGTTGAAGGGGGCGAGCTCAACTGCCCATTTCCCTATCCTCTCGGTGGAGTCATTGCTTCTGAGCATGTCTCCAAGGGGGTTGGTTGTTGGGACGGTTACATTGTGTGCCAAGAAATAATGTCGGAGCTTCCTTGAAGCCATCACGAGGGCATACACATTTTTTTGAGTTCAGAATACCTCATCTTTGCTCTCGACAATTCTTCGGATATGAAATACATAGGGCTTTGAACCGGCTTCCCTTCGAGATCAATTTCTCGTACGAGTATGGTGCTCATGGCAAAGCTGGTGGCGACAAGGTATAGCCGTAGGGTTTCACTAGTGAGGGGATTCATGAGTGTTGACAGATTGGCGAGGTAGTCCTTGATATCTTCGAAGCCTTTCTAGTATTCTAGGGTCTACGCGAAGTCCTCTGAGTCTCTTAATGCTTAAAAAATAGGGAGGCTTCACTCTGCTGATATTATGAGGAATCATGTTAAGGCGGCATGGCAGCCTGTTAACTTCTGGACCTGCTTTAGATTTTCCAGAGGAGCCATCTTTTGCACTGCACTTATTTTTGTGGGGATAGCTTTGATGCCTTGAAACGAAACTAAATACCTGTTGTAACAATTTTGTTAGTTATAGCAGGTTTTTTTGTGGAGGTGTATAGTGTATAGAATGAACCTCGAAGGGTCCACACACAGAGAGAGAATTTATACTGGTTCAGGCCTCCCCGGAGGGATAATAACCCAACGTTCAGTTTATAGTGGATTTGGCATAGTTTTGCCTCTACCGAACCTTCTCTTTATTACAAGGGCATGACCCTGCTTTTAAGGGAACGCATGCCAAAGGAAAAGACCTAATTTCCCTCTACAAGCAGTAGGCTTTATAAGGGCAAGAAAGGAAAAAGGCTATACTACTGTACAAGTGACTTTATAGACGTAGTGGATAAACGTCACTTTGTAGCAGGTATACGGCATACTAGGGGTTGGAGCCCCGTTATGGCTTTTTACTGTAGCGATGCTTGGATATTTCTTCTGGACTGGAGTACCTGCCGGAGGGCTTCAGCCGGAGTTAGTTTAGGGGGAGCCGAAGGGGTCCTAGAGGCTTGGCTCTAGACGGGGACCGGAGGGGTCCTGGAGGCTTGGCTTCGGAGGGGACCGGAGGGGTCCCAGAGGCTTGACTCCGGAGGGGACGGGAGGGGTGCCTAGAGGGGTACCGGAGGCTTGGCTCTGGAGGAGCAAGACTTGGCTGTGCTTGAGTTAACTTTGCCGGAGGGGGCCGAAGCTCATCTTGATGCTTTGCTAGTTGATGTGCTCCGAATCCGAGGCCTTCAGAGGCTGATGTCATTTGGCCCCTGAATAAGGGAAAACTTATTTCCCCAACCAGTAGCCCCTCGCACGTAGCACTTCAGAGCGAAGGGGTGCATGCACCTTGGGACAAATGACTTAAAAAAATGAAGCTTCAGGGAAGGAAGGCCCTTAGAACTTGGGGCCGAAGGCTGGCTTCGAACCGCGCAGGCATTAAATGCTTGTACAGATTGATGGGATGCCCTCGGGGAGCCCAAGCGACCCTGCAATAGTCAAAAATCGGACCATTGCAACGCGGGTGGCTCGACGATTTGCTTCAGTTTTCACTTTGGCCCATCGGTCAAAGACTGCGAGGGCCAAGTAACCGGTCAAAAAAGACTTCTCCGCTGGGCGCGCGGTGGCTTTTTACTACCTATAAATTGGACTTGACGTACCACGGCTCCACCCACACCTTCATTCAGCCCCAAGCCACCTTCACTCTCTATTCTCCACCTTCGGCTCTGCGCGTAGCCTGCTCTGAAGCCCCTTAGCGCCCTTCATGTCGAAGCCCTTCGCAAGATGCCGAAGAAGGCTGCATCGAAGACGGCCTTGGTTCCAGGCACGAGCTCGAGCTCGGTCTAGGCCCTATCGGCGGCGGCAGCAGCGAAGCCTGCTGCGAGGTGCCTCGGGCAGAGGGACCTTCGGTCGCCGTCTGACAGGTTCAAACAAACTTTGGAGCTGAAGGCTTTGGTCTCGACGGAGGAGTCCGTTCAGCAAAGACAGATACCATCCTGAGGCCCTAGCCTGACAAAGTTGTCATCTTCGAGTGAGGAGCCATATTGAAGATCATGGGCCTCATGGCTCCAGAAGTGATGAGTGATTGTCAACGAAAGTCAACGATAAAGAGAGAGAGGAGATGAAGAGGAGTCGAGACCTGTCTTGTCTTGGGCCACGTGTGACTCCGGTACACGAGCGACGAGCGACTACCGGGCAGAGGGGCTGTGGAGTCGGGCTGGCCCAATCCGTGTACATGGGCCAGGAACGACAGGGGATTCATTGGTCTGTTGACCGGGTTTGACCCAGGTAAACGGGCGCGAGCGATTTCCGGGTTGAGGGAGACGCAGAATCGGGCCGGCCCAATCCGGGTACCCAGTGTGAAGGCAGCGGACGCTTTGTCAGTTTCGGCGTAAAACCGACGCATCTATCCAGACATTTCATCGGGGATCAGATGGTCCTAAAGCAAAGCCGTAGCTGCTACGAAAGCTCCACATCAAGAAAAGTTACCTTTAGTTAGGATTTTACTATTTTGGCTTTTAGGCCTATAGTCTGTGTTAGTCGAGTCTATAAAATCCTAATGGTTTTTTGGTCTTTTCTATTTTATTTCGGCGTTTGTAAAAAACCATAAGGGTATATTGGGATTTTCCTAATTTATTGGGATGCATATAAATAGGGCCCCCAATCCCCTAGGGTTTCTTAACTCACCTAATTCGAAAAATCAGAGTTCACTTTTGAGGCTTTCCTACTACCGTTTTCCCTTGCTTCTGAAATCGCCGCCACCACAATATTGCTTCCTGTTCTTCGTGCAGTACTGAGTTCGTTGTACTATGCACCCTTGGCTGAGACTGAGAAGTGGTGGCTTGACATATAGAGACCAGGAGTGCAGGCTGGGGCTTCAGGCGGTCTGAGCCGCACGCACGACGGAGTCTCCGTCAGTTTTTTTCTAGACTTGCAGAGAGAGAAGCGACGCGCGAAAGGCACAAGTTTTGGGGCGCTCGACCGGTTCGTGCTGTCGGCACAAGTTTCATGGCACACACTTGCACGTGACTCTCGGAGGAAGGACCTAGTAGGCAAGGACTCGAGCAGCGCCATGGATCAGGACGCATGCAGAGCCAGAAGCTCGTGACGTGCAGGCCATGTATTCGGCAGAAGTCTTAGACGTAACTGTTTTGCATCTGTTTTCTATGTCTTGTGTTATGTGCCACTGGATGCTTATTATTAGGATTAATGCTTGATTAATCAGTGATTGTTGTTGTAGCTACACTTACTGTTGCATTAGCATAGTAATTCAATGTTCAACCAGCAGCACAGTTCTCAATCTTGTTGATCCTCGTGTCCATTTTTTTATTCCCAAATAATCTATGATTAATCCATTTGGTCAGTTCTTTAATTTCAGAATACACTGAATATTCATAGATATATTTATGAGCACATTTTATTTACTACATTTATTTTGTCTAGATTAAATGTGTTAAATATTGTGTCCCCGAATGCCATGGCGAGGCTTGCAACTTTTTAGTTGGCCATGAGGGCTGAAAGCTGCGAGGGGCACACGGACGTCTTCGTCGCCCTTCACGATGCGAGCTGCCGGCCGAAGCGGAGGGAGTGGGCAGATGGCATCGAGAGGGCCTTATCCTTCGGAAGCGCCAATTTCCAGCTCCACAGAGAGTTCTTGGATGACTTCCCAGTGAGGTCTAGCAACAACAAGTGGTATTCGAAGTGGGACCACGAATGGTTCTATGCTTCGGTGGGTGCGGACTCCCCCCTTCGGAGTACCAACGCGCTCATCTCCTATCATTGCGAAGTCAAGGTGAGGTCGAGCTCCGAGGCCCTTCAATCGAGGATCCTACTCCTGTGAAGGGTGGCCTCGAAGATGAGCATGAGGGACTTAGCTGAAGAGTTCATCACACTTCGGCTTAGCCCCCTCGCACTCTCTTGGTCGGAGGACCTGTTTCTGGCTACGGGCCCGTAGGGTCCGAGCGAAGTATCTACAGAACGCCTTGTTAAAGCTTTGAATGCTTTTGCCTTTGTACTAGTGAAGTTTAACTTGTACTGACTTGGAGTCTTTGACGAAGCAGCACGCGACGTGCGGCCTCCAAAGGAGGCTATAGTGGCCGTCGAACACGTCGTGGGTGCTCCGACACCGGACAAGCAAAACTGAAGGCTCGCTCTGGTGGGGTCTTGGGAGTGATGGAACCATGTGTGGACCTAGCTTGGCGCCGAGGGGGTCCAAACACTCCTAGACTTCGCTAGATCGGCACCTTCGGTGAGCGGCTCAAAAAGGAAGATGGTGGACGATGAGGATCCGGAGACTTCGAAGTCCGCAGAGTCCTCGAGGGTTCGCTTGGAGCCCTCAGTGCACGAAGCCCCTAGCGTGGTAGACCATGCATTTCTAGACCTCGCCGCTGGAGGGGAGCCTAGAGATGCTCCTGCTGCAATGGCTGAAGTGGTGGCGCTAGAGGTTGTGGCAGCGATCGAAGTGGTGGCGCCGGAGGCTGCGATGGTGACCCCTTCGAGCGCGGAGGTAGGGTCCCAGAAAGCCCAACGAAGGGACTAGGGGGCACGCATTGCTCCCATGACTTTTGAGGACATCTTTTCGGGTGAAGAGGATGTTGACGAAGGTAGACACTTGATTACCCTTCTCTTTATATTCATGTGTATTGACTTGTACTTTTCTTTTGATGCTGGTGATGACGCGAGGCATGTCATGGCAGAATCGGAGGGGACTTTTGATAGCTGCGAGGGCAGTAGCATCTCGTAGTCTGAGAGTTCTTCGTCCAAAGAGGGCGAGTGAGGCAACCGCGACGGAGGCCCCCCTCAGGAGAAACATTAAGAGGTGGTCGAGGTAGTGGACCGGAGCCCAGCTCTAGCAGGGCCTGTGGTTCCGACGCCCTAGGTCCAACCCCTGCTTCTGAGGGTGCCTGCGACAGATGCGGCCATCGACTCCGGGCGAAGGGGGACTTGGTGGCGCAGCTCAGCTGCGCTAGCCACTTCGACCTCTTTGCAAATGCCAACGAGGCCCTCGTTCCGGTGAGCGAAGCATTACACAGGCTTCGTCTGGTTCTTAGCTCTTTTAGCAATACTGAAGATTTCTTGAACCTTGCTAGGCCTTCACACTGACCACTATGGCAGCGGCCTCTGTGGGCCACCGAGAAACCCTCTTGGCGGAAGAGAGTGACGCCCTTCGGTGCTAGGCTTTGAAGGAGGCCGAGAGGCAGAAGCAAGCCGAACCAGCGGCAGAGACGACGAGGTCCGAGGTAGCCAAGGCAAAGGAAGCCTTGGCCTTAGAGATGGAAATGCTTTGAGAAGCGCTTTGGGCTTTGGAGGAGGCTAGAGCGAAGCTGGCGGCAGAGTGCTCTAATCTTCGCACAGCCAGCCAAACTCTGGAAGACTTCGTGGTCCGAGGGGTTGACAGGGCCGCCTCAAGCCTAACCGGAGTCTTCGAGCGCTTTCAGACCGAGTTCCTGGCTCTAGACTTCAATCCTCAAGACCCCATCGGGGTCCGGCTCGAGTTCCTTTAGACGGCCATGGCCACGACGAAGGTGTCAATAAGGGGCTTCACGATGATGGCCGGGCGAGTGGCTAGCCAAGGGGTGCAACCACCTCAAAGCAGTGACCTCGGCCACGCCGGTGGCCTTCGGAGGCCCTCACTTGGCTTTGCCTTCCTCGGCGGTCCGCGGGGCATGGTGCCAGCTTCAGGAACCCTAGAAGACCAAAGGGTGTGAAGCGGTCCTCGAACTGCAATGGGTTACCTGCCTTTGTTGAGCAAGTGCGCATGCCTCGCCAACTCAGCCTTCGACGTTGAACCCTCCAGCACCGAAGGTGTAGACCTCCTTAGGTTCTTTTGTAATTCATAGCCATATGCTTGTAAATGACTTGTCAGTTTATTAATAGAGATGCGGGGGTATTTTATACCTGCCCAGGCCCAGCCTTTGGATGTTGACTTCGAAATGCTTGAGGATTCAGAAGAGCTTTGCCAGCTTTGGGTGGTGCTCGAAGTAGCTAGGTCTAAAGGCCCCCGTCGGTTCAAACTTCCGAGTGGTGCTAGGGGCGAAGCTATTCCCGAAGTAGCCCAGGAGCTACTAGCTACCGTGAAGACGGAGCCCCTTTGGAGTTCTTCGTACTCGCCAGACATAAGCTGTTTTAGAGTAGGCTTAAGTGGAGAGGGGTGCAATCTTCGGTATGGCCTTACAAGGCAATGAATCCCTAGACTTTTCTTCCTTCGATGCGGCTCTGCCAGCGCTTCAGACTTGGGCCTACCTGCAAGAAGAAAGGTGAGCTCTGCGGGCTTCGAAGCGTGGATGATCCAGCCGTGGGAGTTCAGGATCTAACGAGGCTTCGTCCAGCCGAGGGGGCCCTGTTCGGAAAAAGGGGAAGCGAGGGACGAATATGTCGGGACCTCGAGCATGCTTTTTCTTAGGCTTAGACATAGATTACTCATAGTTTTTTAGCTTTTGAAGTGTATTTTATCATACTTCACACTTGGCATTTAATGAATGGAATTTGTGGTGTATTTATAAATGCATAATTCGTTTGTATGCTTCACACGTATCTCATGCTTCGAACACTTAGCTTGTCACGCTTGTATTGCGCATTTCATTCGCACACTTTGTATACATACCTTTGTCCCCCCTTGTGCGTGGCGGTTAGGGACTTCGGCATTGTCGGTGTGTGCAATTAAAAAATGTGAAGGGGTGCGCCTTGGGCGGTTTTGGATATATAAATTGCGTTGTTCGGAGGCCTCTTTTGGGCTTCGAACGCTTAAATTTGAAGCGAAGCATGGCTTCGTAGACATTCAAATTAAGTGAAGCATGGCTTCGGCAGGCTTAATTCTTAGATTAGATTTCGACACACGAAGCAAGGCTTCGAAGCATGTTTAGATGGCAAAGCTAGGCTTCTGAGCTTGATTCTATAATGAGAATGGAATGAGTGGTGTGGATTCACCTAACCTGTGATCTTGTGAGCCACCTTCGACTCTGAGCCACCTTTGACTCTAGATATCAGGAACGGATCCCGGGATCATGGGATGCATCAGGCCAGTGGCCCAGAATCCCGGACGTATCAGGCCGGTGGCCTGAAGTCCTTGGACGCATCAGGCCGGTGGCCCGAGTCCTTTAGCCTATTGCTACGGGCCTAGAGGCGCTGTGTAGCCTTCGGAGGAGTGCTCCAGTTTTAAATAGATCAAAGCAGTTCTTCTCTCCTTATTGATACGAAGTGGTACTTCGGTTCTTAAAAGAACGAAGCCTTGACTTCGGGTCTCAATAAGGGCACCGTAAAGCTTTGGTTTTTAATAAAGTGAAGGCTTTTGGTAATCAGTAAAATGAAGCAGGGCTTCAGCATTAAATAAAGTGAATCTGGGCTTCGGCATTTAAATAAAATGAAGTGAGGCTTTGGTTTTGAAAAGGCAAAGCAAGGCTTCGGTTTGTGCGCATACCTTTGGAAGCTTGACCTGGTCCAGAGACCGAGCGGCTTTTCTTGGTTTAGGAGAGCTTTCCTCGTAGCCCCTAGGACTTCTAAGGCCTTCAGTGAGCGCCCGGAGCCCCTTGCCGAAGAGTGCACTCCGAGGCGTGAGGGGTGGTGGAAGGCGAGAAAATCATTTGAATTGTACTTGAAGCCCCTTGTCGAAGGGTGCGGGAAGTCCTGGGACTTCGAAGCTCCCCCCACAATCGTACTTCGAAATACAGGCAGTGGCAGAGAACTTAGCTTTTAGTACTAAGCTCCCCACGGTCAGTGCCAACTGTTGTAACAATTGTGTTAGTTACAACAGGTTTTTGTGTGAAGGTGTATAGTGTATAGAATGAACCTCGAAGGGTCCTCATAGAGAGAGAGAATTTATACTGGTTCGGGTCTCCCCGGAGGGATAATAACCCTACGTCCAGTTTACAGTGGATTTGGCATAGTTTTGCCTCTACCGAACGTTCTCTTTATTACAAGGGCATGTCCCTGCTTTAATAGGCACGCAGGCCAAAGGAAAATACCTAATTGCCCTCTACAAGTTGTAGGCTTTATAGGGGCAAGAAGGGAAAAAGGCTATACTACTGTACATGTGAATTTATAGACGTAGTGGATAAACATCACTTCTAGAGCAGGTATACGGCATACCAGGGGTTGGGGCCCCGGTATGGCTTTTTACTGTAGCGATGCTTGGATATTTCTTTTGGACTGGAGTACCTGCTGGAGGGCTTCAGCCAGATCTAGCTTAGGGTGTTCCGAAGTGGACTCCAAAGCGGACCCCGAAGAGGGCTCTAAAGAAGACTTTGAAGGGAGACGGAGGGGTCATGGAGGCTTGACCCCGGATGGGACCTGGAGGGGTCCTGGAGGTTTGGCTCATGAGGGGGCTTAGAGGGGTCCGGGAGGCTTGGCTCTCGAGGGGGCTTGGAGGGGTCCGGGAGGCTTGACTCTGGAGGGGACCCGGAGTGGTCCCAGAGGCTTGGCTCCGGAGGAGCAAGTCTTGGTTGTTCTTGAGTTTACTTTGTCAGAGGGGGGCGGAGCTTGTCTTGACGCTTCGCTAGTTGACGGGCTCTGAACCTGAGGCCTTTGGAGGCTGATGTCATTTGGCCCCTAGATAAGGGAAAACTTATTTTCCCCAACAAGACCCTAATAGATTTCTTGCCTGTGCTATGAAAACACACTTTTGGGGATTAAGGTGAATTCCATACACTCAGAGACTCTCAAAGGTCTCCGCTATGTCTAGGATATGGTGGTTCTTTTTTACCCTATTTATTACAATGCCATCCATATAGGCTTCAACATTCGTGCCTATTTTATGGCCTAGAGCTCTAGCAATTAACCTAGAGAATGTTTTCCCCAGTGTTTCTCAAGCCAAATGGCATTCATTCATAGCAAAAGACTCTGAACGGAGTGACAAAGTTAGTTTTGGCTTCGTCTTCATGCTTCAACCATATTTGATGGTAGTCGGAGTATGGGTAAAGGAAGCTTAAGAGCTCAGACCCAGCCATGGAGTCAACCAATTGATCAATGTGAGGCATGGGGTAAGGGTCACAGGGGCATACTTTATTTAAGGAAGTGAAGTCAATACACATGCACCACTTGCTAGAGATCTTCTTGACGAAGAAAGGGTTCGATGACCACATCGTATGGCCTATTTCTCTAATGTCTCTCGCCCGAAGTAGTTTCTCTACCTCCGTCTTGGTGACGTCGACCCTTTCGGCAAACAGCTTCAGCAGTCCCTCATGCATGGGTCTGGCCAGGGAGTCCTCAATGATGCTTCGGTCCACCCTTGGGATGTCTTCATCTAATCAGGCAAAGACGTCTAGATTATCTCGGACCACATCCTGCAGCAAATCCAGGACTTCAGGATACAACCCTTCGCCCAATTGAATGGGGTACTCCTTGTCCCCTTTGGTGATGATCTTCATAATGATTTCTCCTTTTGGGCGAGGCTTCAGGGTCGATCCCCTTATAGGGTCCGGGGTCAATTACACACCTTCTGGGTGCTCTTGCACATTGTTGACTTGCTAGGCCTCGAGTGAGGTGCTGTGATCGTACTACACCCTCTGTGCGTTGGCTTGATAACCAAGGATAGTGAGAACCCCTCCTTGAGTGAGCATTTTTTAGCACAAATAGTTATGGTGTGTTATGGCCCTGAATTGGTTCAACATGCCCCTCCCGAAGATGGCATTGTAGGCGTACAGGGCATCGATGATGTCGAATATGAACTCTTTGGACCTTGATAGGTGTCCATCTCCGAAGTTGACTTCGAGGCCTATTTAGCCGAGTGCATCGACGGGGGGGGGGGGACATGCGAAGCCTTCTAGTGGGCGATCCTCTAGGGGTAGGTGCTTTCATGATATGTAGAGCTGGTATATTGCATGGACGAAGATTATGTCGATGGAGCTCCCTCCGTCGACTTTAGTGTCGACGATGCCGGGGGTGATGACGAGGGGGTCAGCATATGGGAATTAGATGCTGATTGCATCATTTGACGGGAAGGATATGGTTACATGTGACCAATCGGGCATAGCCACCGCGGATGCCGAGGTCCTAATGTGCCCTACATCACAGACATATTCCCTTCACTACCGCTTGGACATGCTTCCCATGGCACCACCTCTGGTGATGGGAAACATGATGTGCTTTTTGCGGTCTGGGGTTTCTTCAGCTTTCGGTGGTGGCAATACGCTCGGCATCGAAGGGTACCTCGGAGCTTCATGCCCTTCAATCCACCTGACAGTTTGTATTGGTTCGGGGCGGACATATGGAGGTGCTCGATCGCTGGTGCCTCGGCCGGTGCTCCGCTCGAGGTACTCGCTCCACATAGCCAAGATGAATTTACATGAGTCAGTATTGTGGCTCCGATTCTCTCCATGAACATTAAAAAAGTTTGGCATGGACCGAAGGTCCTTGCCGTAGGCCTCGAGTCGCTGGTCCATCCTCCTTCCTAATTCTAATGGTACTTCTGTTGTTGCTTCTGGGTGGGGGTGGAAATATTAAGCAACTCTGACCGATAATGCTTTCGGCCCTCCCGAGAGTCGTGTGATTAATGCTCTGACCGCACGGCTCGTGGAGGGCTCGGGGCCCTTTCTTCGGAGATTTTTACTTCTGGGACATGGGTTGGACGCATCGCGACATTCCTCTAGAGCTGTCATTCCTCCCACCGGGCGTACCCCTAAAAGTTCATCATCAACTGGACCACCCAGGAAATGGGTTTCCGGTGGAGTTTGTCGAGGAGTCCTGGGTTGGTGATGCCTTCGTGCACAGCGTCGATGATGGAGGAAGTGGACAACCCCTTAATTTGGGACTTTGTGTGGGTAGAGCATTGGGAGTACTGGCGTAGCATCTCCCTGGGTTGTTACTTGACTAGAAAGAGGCTTCACGTGGACATTGGGGCCACGAAGATCTCTTGGAAGTTATTTATAAACTACTTCTTCGGTTGCTCCCACGACTTCACTGACCCTGTCTTTAGGGACTAGAACCACCGAAGGGCTATCCTTTCAAGTGCGAGGGGGAAACACTTGGTCATCGTGTTGTGGACCCCTCCACTAGCTTCTATCGCCAAGGCATAAGAACGAGAGAACTCTCCGGGGTCCGTATCTTGGAGAACATGGGGTGCTTGGCCACCTGGAATCTGGAGTCAAAAAGCACTCTCTATAGGTTAGGGCACAACAGAGAATCTTCGTCGAAGGAAGCATTAAGTGGCTTGCCACTACCTCTGCAAATCCGTCTTGAGCTGAGCCATTTGAGCGGCC